>OZ005620.1:9920000-10197500 GCA_963930655.1 Myrica gale
GTGGTAGGCGTACATATTGTTGGATGAAAGGGTACTTTGTTAGTTTTTCTCGTGCCCTAAACGTTTCCTATGATTTACTTCGAGGTGCTTTGAACTCCCGAAATTTGCAAGGTAATGCCGAGAAACAGCAAAACACGAGTTCATCTTTACTTACATGTTCTTTGTAGTTTTCATAAATCCACTTGTTACTTACCGAAGGTGACTTGGGAATGCAATTATCGAATAGCCCTCCCTCATTGATACTTTTCTTGACCAAACGATTTTCAAACTCGAACCCGTGTTTCTACTATTAGCCACAAATACGAAAAAAAATTGCATGAGCTTGACAATGCCATGGGTAAATGGTTGCTGTTTATATTCTGCAGTTTTTACCTTGCCTTGCAATTAATGCGTGGGTTAAATGCTTTGTGTGTATATTATGCAGCTTAGTCTTCTTCGTATTATCTGGTTATGTTTACTTCCAATGCTAGTTCAAGTTACTGGGCTAAAGAAGGTGGGGCAAGCTCAGGGGGATGTCAATGTTACTGTGGTATCTCTACGTACATGAAGACATCGTACACTGAGCAAAATTTTGGACGTCGATTCTTCAGTTGTCTCAACTATAAGTTCAAGCGTGCTTGTGGGTTTTTTGCTTGGGTTGATCCTCCAATGTGTGAACACGGGAAAATGGTGCTGAGACGTATGCGAGAAAGACAAGAACGGTTAAATGTCGAAAGCCTAAATGTAGACACGTTGAAAGGGGAGATCGAAAAACATCGCAATCTCGAGAAGAAGTACAAGCTTGCATTGGGATTGTTGTTAATGGTAATAGTAGTCCTTTTATCTATTTTGTGTTGTTTGGCCAAATTTTCATGAATCTAGATGATGTGTTGTGTCTAGGATGAATTATGAATGTAAATTTTCAGTTTGTAAGGATAATTAAATGTATCATTTTGTAAGTTTTTACTTCAATAAATGGATGGGTTAAGTGATGTCAATGAATGTGTTGTCATTCAACTTCAATAGTTGTGTCAAATTGTGAAATGCTGCAGACTTGTAAGGATAGAATTACAAAATCGGTGCATTCAAAACATGACAAACTTTCAACTTTCTGTTTTCATTGTTTATAGAAGATCTTACAAAAATGTAGCATATAGCCCTAACAGAAGATCTTTCATCAACAATGTAGCAACCAAAATAACATAACCTTTTCACCAAAAATAACCCAACCTTTCACAATTCACCAACATGCTACAATAACCGTAAAAAAATTACAAGTTCACAACCAAAATCCCAGATAAGTACATCACAAACAAAATCAATGTGGATGGTCCTTTTTCTTCTTCGTCTTCCTCAACCCGCTTGTGCTCTCATCCGTTGGTTGGGTAGCTGGATCAACTTGTGACCCCACAACAGGTTCAGTGAGGTCAATGAATAATTGACGAGGATTCCTCGACCCCCTAGCAATCCCTCGTAGTCGATCTGAGCTCCGGGTTTGCGATGCTACACCCTCACCAGTCTGTGACTTCATTGTAGTGGATCCTTTCGTTTTTCTTGATGAAGAGGGTGCGTCTGATGGGCTGCTCCTTCCCAAGCTAGAGGGCAGCGAACCTGTTAGGCTCCTTCCCCAGCTAGGGGGCAGCATAATTCCTGTAAAATTGGGTGGATCCAAAACTTAGTTCTCAAGTAATAAGTCACTACATAGTCTACTTTATAGTCACTGCACAAGTTGATTACAATCTATGATTATTAGATCATTGAAAAAATTATAGCATTGTTTATTTTCTTAGGCTTAATTTAGATTCGAAAGTATGCTTGCAGAGGTAAAACCATAAGTAGATCCAAAGTCAGATCCAAAATTATAGCATTGTTTATTTTCTTAGGCTTAATTTACGGCCAATATGTGCAAGCTTACAACATTGGCCGTCAGCCCAAAAGCAACAGCAGCAGATGATCCAGCTTGAGAGGAAAGAACCTGTATCAACATTTGCAAAGAAGTTAGCAAGTCGTAATCTATAATCATGTAAGTTAATGTATAATTCAGTTTAGGGAGTTACCTTTGGTGGATTGGCACATGGCTGGTCATTAGGTGTTTTCTGTTTCTTCTTACATGATCTGGCATTATGCCCAACTGTGCTACATTTAGAGCATCTAATCTCGGTGCCAACCTTGCTGATTCTAACTCGGGAGTTTGGTTCATCAGTACCTCTTCTCCTCAACTTCTTTGGCCTTCCAGGTTGCACTCTTGCGACTGGAGGTAACACCGGTGCTTGAGTTGTATGTTCCCATTGTTCTTCACTTGGCATCGGGTGAATCATTGGTCCGTAAGCCTTCATGTAAGTATCAACAGTGTAGCATTAATCTACGTAGTCTTCGGGCTTCCCTCCATCAAACAAAATTGCTGACATTGCATGAGGACACGGTATACCCGTGAGCTCCCATCGCCGACAACCACAAGTTCGCTCTTTTAAGTTGACAACGTATTGCTTTCGCTTGTGCTCCACCTCAAACAATCCATTCCCAGCATACGTCGATATGCACTCAAAGGATTCTAAACCATTTCTATCAACCTTTTTCATTATCGCCGGTACTAGTTTACCCTCCATCTTTTGCATCCCGTCTATCTTTACTTGGTACCGCCGCATCAATTTCTTTCGGATGGTCTCCATCATAGTGATTATGGGCTTATCACGTGCATCCAATATGTAAGCATTGAAGCACTCTGACAAATTATTTACAAGGAGATCTGACCTCGAATAAGATGGAAAATGAGACCTCGACCACAATACTGGGTCAACGAGAGCAAGATATGCATATGCCTTTGGACTTAAGGCTTTCAATGTCATCATCTCAGCTTGAAATTCTGCCTTTGTGTATGCTGATGCTGTTGCCCAAAGACGGTCCTTCAATAACTGACCTCGGTTGCCGTCTAAAATTTGAGTACAAGTGTCGTACACAAATTCGATGATCAGTGGTTGGGAGGATTTCCTCGAAGCTTGGGATGAGGCCCTGGAAGTATTTAGTGACATTATCAGAAAAATAAACAAGTGAACTTAATGATCAGCAACCATCAAAATACGGTGCAGGAAAGAGTATACCTTTTGTCTATCTGAGATGAATGTCCATCCGTGTGGAAGGTTAGGCCCAAGATCAGATACCAAAATACATAGGAACCATGACCAACTTTCCTTGAGCTCCGCCTCTACAGCAGCAAAGGCAATGGGGTAAATATTTTCGTTCCCATCCCTCCCAATAGCACACAGAAGTTGGCCTTTGTAAGGGCCCTTCAAAAAACATCCATCCACACCAATAAGTGGTCTACAGCCAGCTTTGAAACCATCTCGCATGGCTGCCATAGAAAAATACATCCGCTGGAAAACATGTTCACTTCCCTTTAATGGCCGTTGAACCCTCAGAATAACTGTAGATCCTGGGTTAGTACGCCTCAAAGTTGCACAATAAGCCCATAGTCGTGCATATTGCTCTTTGTATGTCCCCCATATCTGTTCAGTTGCCTTCTTTTTCGCCCTATACAGCTTGCAGCGACTGACATCCACCTTCCAAGATCTTTTCATCTCCTCTTTCAGTGCCTCAACAGGCCAATCGAGATTATGTCTGAACTGCTCCAAGTATTTCTTTGACATCCAGCTAGATGACACTTGCGTGTTTTTGTAGCTCCGAGTGCATTGGTGGTTACCCGAATATGAAATAATTTGGAATGTCAGCTCGTTCTTCACATTGCGAGCATAAACTCGATATTGGCACCTTTCTCGCTTGCACTGCACAATGACCCTATCCCGGTCATTCTTTGCCCAATGCAAATCCTTCCCAATGTGTATATTAGCCTTTCGGATTGCCCTTCTAAATACTTCAACAGATGAAAATTTCATCCCCAATTCCAACTGTGGGTTGTCCATAAGCTTCTCCTTAAATACTGGAAATTTAAGGCATTGTATATCTTCACTATCATCAACATCCTTCTCCAATTCTGCAGCCTCGTCTATATCAATTTTTTCACCCAAATCCACACTGCGAGGTTGATAACTGCTAGTGGCACCATCCCCCCCTTGGTCCTCAAAAACATCTTCCTCCCCACTCACAACTTCATCCCAAAAAGAATCATGTGGTGGACTCCCTTGCGGTGGACTCCTTTGTGGTGGACTCTCAAGAGGCTCTTCTTCTTGTTCGATAATCTTCTTCTTCCCTTTCACTTTGTCTGGAGTTGCTTTCTTCTTTATAACCAGCTTATATCTTTTTTTCTTTGGAGATTGTACATTCTCTGCTTCTTTTCCAACCACGTAGAGAATTATTGTATTATGCCCAATATAGTCCAAAACCATACCCAATACGTCAATGTCTGATCCAATCAGGGTTAGCCCTTCGTCAAGTGACTTGCCTGGGTGCACGTAATAAATTAGGTCCCCAGCTTTGTATCCCTACTCCTTGCATATTCCTTCGATCTCAAAATAAGACAAACAGTCCATATCCCATGGTTATGGATGCAAAATTGTCTTCCCTCCAACGTATTCAGTACGGGGGGCCCTTACAAACTTTCCCCCATAATTCACCTCGAACAGCACAAATGAATTGCTCATTTTCTATAAACCTGACAATTAAACAATTAAACAAATGAAGCACATGTCAGATTTATTACGAGTACTATGTCAGATTTATCAATATAAACAAATGAAGCACATGTCACATGTTTTAAAAAGGCACGACAACTTTAAATATAGTTCACATACTTTTGGAGAACAACAATCAGAGCCCACAATGCTTTACAAAGTTAGTTGCTTAATGGCCAGAACAATACTTAATGGCCAGGACAATAGGGGACCACAACAGCACATGCTTTCGGAGAACAACAAATACTGGTAGATACAATAGGGGACCACAACAACACATGCTTTCGGAGAACAACAAATACTGGTAGATACAATAGGGGACCACAACAACACATGCTTTCGGGACCACAAATACTGGTAGAGAGAACAACCACTTGAGGACGGGAACCACTTGAGGAAAGTGGACAACTCGAGGAAAGGGGACATGAAACAAAGACTAAACATACTATAATCAACATTCCACTTTCCAAAACTAACAAAATACCCTTTCATCCAACAATAGGTACGCCTACCACCCCATTAGCAGCCAACCCAATCAACAACAACCCATAAATCAGATTTAGGGAACAAAACGAAAAGCGGCGTACAAATAGAAACAGTGACATTTGAAGACCAAAAAGCTTACATTCGACGTAAAAACTAAAATGATGATCTTCACTATGCCGAAATGCAATCAAACAACGCTATAAACGTTTAAGGCACTGGAATGGGTTCGTAATTTGGGGAAAGATTGGGGGAAAACGTAACGTACTGGAATAGGTTAGTGTTTTGGGGGAAAAAGCTCGAGCCTTTCTCCTATTCGAGTTTTGGTTTGAAAAACCTAAGTGTGGGTTAGTTAGAATATGCGATGTCGTTTTGGAGTTGCGGGGGAAAATTAAACAAAAATCTAACGGGACTATTCATTGGGGCATTAAAGTCTTTTCGCAACATATGGGGGTCACGTGATGGTCACGTGTGACGCATAACTTGAGACTTAACGCCGAATCGGGGTCCCAAACGGGGTTGAAACAGAAAACGTAAATAATGGGGGCGGGTTGTCACGATTTATAGTTTATGGGGGATATTGAGAATACGGTGTAAGTTTGTGGGGGGAAATTGTAATTAACCCTAATTTTTTTTTGCACTTTGCCTTGATTTAATTACACCAATAAATAATAGTCCTCTTCTACTATAGTCCTGACTAATGATTAGTAAGTCTAAAATATTGTCATTTTGCCCATCTAAAAAGGCCAAGATAGAAGTTTAAAATATTGTAGTGGCTAGGAACTCCCTTGAAAGGATATTCTTCGCTTTCACATTGTCTAAGTTCTTAGATTCGTAATGTTGTCTTATTCTCTTGTTATAACCCAAAGTTATTCGGGTGGTGTTTGTATCCCGATATTTTGAGGTATAAAAATTTCGAGCAAAATAAACACATTCTAAAATTTTTAATATCTACATATACACACTCTACACTTTTCACAAACCTTAATATTTAAAAAATTCTCAAAATTTTAAAAATATTTTTCGAAATTTTAACAAAAAAAAAACCCACCAAATCTATTATATTAAGTGTCATGGTACGTGTGCAGGCCAATTGGTCAAGCATATACCCATTTACCTTACCCCATTTAAAATAATAACATTTTGCTCTTAGGCCCATGCTTAGGCCACCGCTCCACGCTCTTAGATCGCGCGTCATGTGAACAGTATCATTAGCAAAAATCTTGGTTGTGCGGATAATTTTCTGACACGCGCTATATCTGCGCGTCGATAGCAGCTCTTCTGTCTTAATCACTACTCCAGGGTTCACGAACTGTACAGAGGAGCTTTGGGGTCACGAACTGTACAGGAAGCAGAGATTTACGGGACTGGACAGAAATGTGGGGTCCACTTCTCCATAGCTTTCCACATCTCTCTCTTTCTCGCACTTTCTCGCAACAGTCGAACAGTTTTGTTATCGACGGTGTTTGGGCGAACGTGGGTATGGAAGGAGCTTTTGCCTTTTGGTTGTTCGTAGCCACCGAAGCTGAAAAAGCCAAGCGCTTCTTCGATTTTAACCTCAGATTCGCTTTCATTTTTTTCTGTCCCTTTTCCCAAAAGTAAAAGCTGAATATCTCACTCTCTCCAAAAGTAAATTTATTATTTCTTTTTTTGTACTTGCGTTCTTTTTCAATTCTTTTTGGTGAATAATCCTCCTTTGAACTTTGAATCCATCTTCTTAGAGAAAAAAACTTTGAATCCTTCATTGTTCTGCTTGCTTGGTCTTTGCTGTTTTCTTGGTTTTTACAATTATTTTGACTAGGATTTTTCAATATTTGGCTATAATACTTGTGTTAATGATCAAAGTGGGGGACCCATTTTGACTGCAAATGGTTGAACTATTTCATGGGCTTTGTTTATCTTTCTTCGGACTCTGAAAAGTTATTTTTGTGTTCATTTCTTTTGAATTTTGCTTAAATTTCTGATCAGGTTGTGATTTGTACATTTAAGTTTGTAGGTTTCAGAGGATGACCGGTCGATTGCGGCTGCCCAATGACTATTCCCCATTCTAAGTCTCAATTCGGCTTGGTTTAGCTGGTTTTTCTGTGTGCCTCTGTGTATATGGTGCCAGATGTGTTTGCAAGTTAGAAGGGTTATTGAGCTTGTCTGGATCATGTAGGACATTGTGGTATGCTATTAGTCATATTGAGTTAAGTTATAGTCCGAGGTTTTAGTTGAAGATTTGGTGATTTTCTCGTAGAAGAAATGGAGCAAAAGGAGGGAGAGAACTGGAGAGAATTGGTGAAAAAGATGCTCCCTCCAGGAGCTTCTCTCCCTGAAGATGCTACTGATCTTGATTACTCTATTGCTATGGAGTATGACGGTCCACCTGTTACTTATGAAGTCCCTAGAGTGGAACCCCTTGACGTAAATTCACGTGCTATCCCAACTGCAGAGCCCCTATCTGGATCGCAAAGATCTTCTATGCATGCAGGTCCTCTGGTAGTTGAACCTATCCCTCTGCCAGTGTCTCGTATTGCTGGTGTCACGAGTTCGCCTACTCGCAGTTCGAGGCTGTCAGGCAGTTCGGAGTCTGTTGTGTCTGTCTTGCAAAATCCCGATTCTTCTTCAGCTTCTCCTTCAGCTTCTCCAGGTTCAGTTCATAATCCTCCTAAAAAGGTTGTCAATGAAGTAAGGAGAGCACCGGTAGTCACTTTTAATACTGTTGATAGGTCCGAGAGGAAAGAGGTTGAGGTGGAGAAGCCAGCTTTTACGGATTATATTGGGAGTTCAAAAGAAAAGAAGAAAAAGAAAACTAGAGTTTGTTATCGGTGTGGAAAAGGGAAGTGGGAGACAAAGGAGTCGTGCCTAGTATGTGATGCTAAGTATTGCAGCAATTGTGTGCTCAGAGCAATGGGATCAATGCCTGAAGGAAGAAAATGTGTAACTTGCATTGGCCAGCCGATTGATGAATCAAAGCGCCTGAAATTGGGTAAGCATTCAAGGGTCTTGTCCCACTTACTCAGTCCTTTGGAAGTCAAGCAGATTATGAAAGCAGAGAAGGAATGTTCTGCTAATCAGCTTCGGCCAGAACAACTTATTGTCAATGGATTCCCTCTTAAGGCAGAAGAGATGGCAGAACTACTAGGATGTCCTTTGCCTCCACGGAAGTTGAAGCCTGGTAGATATTGGTACGACAAGGAATCTGGTCTCTGGGGAAAGGTGAGGCATGTTCAGTAGGGTATTTTCACTGAGTGTGTTTCAGTTTGGTGGTGTTCTGCAATTGTATTCATTAGAAATTGTATTTTTATTTTCCTTATGGGTTTGAATTTTTGATTTGACAGGAGGGAGAAAAACCAGATAGAATCATAAGTTCAAACTTAAATTTAACTGGGAAACTAAGCCCTGATGCAAGCTATGGAAATACTGAAGTTTACATTAATGGCAGGGAAATAACAAAGCTCGAATTGAGGGTGCTACGGGTAATCTCTTTGGCTATTTGGCTGGACATGTGTCTTATTTTTTTTTTGTTAGCTGTAGCGTTATGCTGTGTAATATATTTTCGTTGACATTTCAAAAATTCCAATTTTGGATGCATGATGTTTATGCGTGTGCTTGTGATACTCCTTGTATATACTCTGTATTATAATTGCGTTGATGATGTATGTATTGTATTTGTGATGTCAGTTATCAACTTTCTTGGATTTGTTGTATGTATGATCAGTTGGTACTTGAAGCAAATTTCATCCATGTTGAATATCAGGGTGAAAAGCTACCTGATGCCCAAGAATTTGAAGGTGTGATCAAAGGGCTAGGATCTTGGTCTCACTCTGCCTCTTCCCCCTCTCCCATTGTGCCTGGGTGACGCGGAAGTGGTTGTCTGCCCCCTTTCACCTCTTCTGGGGTGGCGCAATGGACCACCCTAGGAGAGGTGAGTGGAGAAGGTGGAGCCCCTCTCCCCCAATGGTGTTTCTTTTAATTTTGAAGGGTTTTAGTTTTAGTTTTTTTTCTAAAACTATTTGGAATAAGAAAAATAACAAAAACTAACAACAAGAGGAAAACCTAACCTAAAACCTGTCCATCCAAACACACTTTCTCCTCTCAAAACCAGTTTAATGAGATTCGAATTCATACCCAAAACTAAAACACAAAACCAAATGGGAATTGCATAATGATGCTAAATCTTGCTAGCTCTGATTCTGTTTCGGTATCTCACTAAATATTTTTTTTTTGATAAATAAGCCAATCTCATTAGAAAAATGAATACAGTACAACGACTATACCGCAAACACTATTCTAAACAAGCCAGAAAAGAAGCAAAATCAACAAAATCAAGAAAGGGGCAACCAAGCACCGAGTTCCCCCAAGAAAACAGCAAAGATAGAAAGACACCCTGCAAGCTATCCAAGGACAAAGAACAATCCTCAAAAATCTACTATTACACTCGCGCCAAAGACACCACCAGATACAATGAGGAATCATTCTCCAAATAGCCTTCGCAATGTGGTTTCTTAAACTTCTCTTCCAACACCTCAACATCTCATCCACCTTCTCTTGCATAACCCATTGAAAATTCAGGATTTTAAGCACATGGGACCATAGCCCACACGCATAGTGACAATGCAACAAAACATGATTAACTGATTCCCCACTACATCGGCATAAGAAACACCAATCAGCAGTACTCAAACCTCTTCTACGAAGGTTATTAGTAGTTAAACTCCTACCAAGAGATGCCTCCCACACAAAGAAAGAAACCCTCATAGGGCACAAAGATCGCCAAACATCGTTCCACGGGAAAGAGGGAGTAGCCCCTCCTCTAAGCGCACCATACATCGATTTAAGTAACCCCATACACTAAGGCAAAGAAAGCATCAAAATCCCCCAACTCCCAGTCATTAGCAGCTCTAGAGAACGGAATATTCCAAGCCACATCGCCACAATCCTCTACCAGACAATCCGCCACCATAGCCTCCTTAAAACGAGATACAGAGAAAACCATAGGAAAAGTGAGACTCAAGGCTGCTCACAACACCAAACATCATGCCAGAATCTAATAGTGGTACCACTCCCCACCTTGAACCGAATGTGCTTACTAAAGGCACCCCAACCTTTGCTAATGTACCGCCACAAGCTAACCCCATAAGGGCCACGGCCAAAAGATATATGCCAACCTACAATCATGCATCCATATTTTTCAGCAATTACCCTCCTCCACAATCTATCTCTTTCCATAGCAAACCTTCATAACCATTTGCTTAATAACGTCGTATTAAACATTCTACTGCTGCGAATGCCCAACCCTCCATCATACAACGGAGAACACACCTTATTCCACTTAACAAGATGGAACTTATGAACGTCACCATCACTTTCTCAAAGGAAGTCCCGTTGAATTTTCTCCATCCTACTCGCTACCCCCCACCGGAATAGGGAACAAAGAAAGGAAATATGAAGGTAAACTTGAGAGAGTAGATTTGATAAGAGTTAACCTGCGCTTCCATCCCGCCAAACGACGTTCCATCCTCTCAATGATCCCATCCCAAATGTGAATGTTTTTTAAAGAAGCACCCATAGGGAGGCGAAGGTACTTAATAGGCAAGGAGGAGATACCACACCTTAAGATATCCGTCAACTCCTGGACATTCTCCACCTTACCAATAGGGATGACCTCGGACTTAGAGAGGTTAATATTTAGGCCCGAAACCGCCTCGAAGCATAAGAGAAGGCATCTGAGATTCCGAAACTGCTCAACATCCACCCAACACATCACTAAAGTATCATCAGCAAAAAGAAGATGCTTAATAACAACCCCCTCATTCGACACCCCTCCAACTTTAAAACCTCGTAACCCCCCGTGCACCACAACCTCCCCCATCATATGACTAAAAACATCCATCACAATAACGAACAACAACGGAGAAAAGGATCTCCTTGGTGCAAGCCGTGAGAGCTACTGAAGAACCCTTTAGGGGACCCATTAATAAGCACTGAAAACTTAGTCGTCGAAATGCAGAAGAAAATCCACCTACACCATCTCTCACCAAACCCACATCTCCGCAGAAGGTACATTAGGAAATTCCAATTCACATGGTCATAGGCCTTTTGCACATCCAGCTTACAAAGCATACCCGGTTCACCTGACCTCAACCTAGAGTCAATGCATTCATTGGCCACAAGCACAGAGTCCAAAATTTGTCTTCCCTTCACAAAAGCATTTTGAGAAGGAGAGATAATCTTATCAAGTACAAGCTTCAATCTGTTAGCTAAAACCTTAGCTAAAATTTTATACACACCACCCACAAGACTAATAGGCCTGAAATCCTTAAGATCAACCGCGCCCGGTTTCTTAGGGATTAGGACAATAAAAGAAGTGTTCAGGCTCGTAACAAACTTCCCCTTCGTCGCAAATGCATTAAACACCAACATCGCATCCCTTTTCACCACATCCCAACAAGATTTAAAAAAAGCTAGAGAGAAACCATCCGGACCCGGCGCCTTATCCCCATTCATGCTATTCACCACACATCACCTCCTCCTCCTCAAACGACCTTTCAATGTACTCAGCATCCTCTTCCAGAATACTACCGAACTCCAACCCGTCCAACAACGGGCGCCAACCAAATGGCTCCTTATACAAAGAAGCGTAATAATCAACGATCGCTCCTGAAATCACAGACGGGTCCTCCACCATCTCCCCCTCTAACTCCAAGCTAGAAATGAAGTTATTTCTCCTATTAGAGTTAGCTACTCTGTGGAAAAATTTAGTACAACGATCCCTTCCTTGAGCCACAAAGCTCTAGATTTCTGTCTCCAACTCATTTCCTCCAACTCAATTAGACGGTCAAGCTCCCTAGAAACAGTCAACTTCCTCTCCTTACCCTCCGCATCCAAAATGCCCCTCTCATCCAACTCATCTAGAGAAGATAACTCCTGTAAAAAAGAAGTTTTACGAACAAAGAGATCTCCGAAGACATCTCTATTCCACGTTTTAAGATCCTTCTTCAAAGCTTTCAGCTTCGAGTCTAACACAAAGCTAGCAGAATTGCTCTAAACATAACCCTGCCACCACTCCCTAACCATCTCCACAAAAACTTCCACCTTGAGCCACATTCTCAAAGCGAAATTGTTTCATAGAATCCCCCCATCTCTTGCCCTCCAACAATAAAGGAAAGTGATCCGAATACAACCGGGGTAACTTCCGCTGAATAAGCTCCGAATACACAGATTCCCAACTGGAACTAACCAGAAAACAATCAATACTCCACAACGAAGAGATTCCCGCCAACTCATCCCATAAGAGCCTCCTACAACTATCATTGTTCGAACCATAAACACCAGAGAACACCCATACAACTCCATCCTCAACATTCCTGAACAACACCGAGATAGAATAGGAACCAATACACGAGTCCTCCATCTCCATAACCCGAGAATCCCAGAGAATCAAGATACCACCCGAGACACCTACAGCCTCCAAGTTACACCACTTAACATGAGGTCCACCCCACACTCGTCTCACCAAAGCCCTCGAAACAGAGGACACTTTAGTCTCCTGGAGACACAAGATCCGCCTTCCACCCTCGTAACAAATTCCCTACTCTCTTGCATTTCATTACATCATTCAGCCCCCTAACATTCCAACTGACAATCCTAGGCTTCATAATACAATAGCTAAGGCCCTCCCTGACTTCCTGTTCCTTCGAGAACTAAAAGCTTCATAATTCACCGAAGGCTCTAAGGCCTTCATTTCCCTCACCAATTTACCCCCCGATTGCCCCACTGATTTTCCACAAGGTTGGGGACTCTCTTTCTCTAATGCTACAAACAGATTCAACAACTCAGACTCATGCCCCTCACAGGATACACCCACCAGATGATTGAAAGACTCAACCTTATCCATAACCCAACTGGAAGGTTCCTGTTGTGGTAGAAGCATCCTCAGAGGCTTAATGAGCATCTCATATCCTCCATTTTCAATAGCATCCAACTCCCCACCCTTTCTGTTGAAATAGACACCTCCCATTGAAACATCCACTTCATCTACAGCCTTTACTAACTGTACCAGATTTGTACCATTGATTTCCTCCACCTCCAAAGCCTCAATCGTACCTACTTAATCAATTTCCCCCCTCCTCCACAACCTTAGGCATAACCGAAACTCCCAACTCAATCACCCCTCCCACAACACCCAAGTCTGAATTTTTAGAAAATACCTAAACAAATCTCGTCGACCCCTTTCCCGTCGTAGCCATCATCTCCTTAGGCAGTCCCCACGCCGGTACACCCATCCCCCAGCCGTCAGGAGCCCCCAGGCATATTGTCGGCGTCGTCTGTCCCTCGCTGGCGTCGGAAGCCACCGATCTACTCGCCGGCGACTTCGGGTCGGCTCCAGACTTGCCGGCCGCAACTGGGCTAGCTGCCAACGGAGTTGGCGCCAACTTCTGGGTTGATGTCTCCATCCCGTCGAACCCGAGAAGCTTCCCTTCCGCGTGTTGCATCTCAAAACACCCCAAACCCGATCCCTCCCTGTTTGACCCTCCCAGAAAATCATTAACTAGTTGGACTTCCTCAACAACATCACCTTGGGCCTCAACGTTTTGTTTTGCCTCCAGCTTAAAGCCACATACAACGCACTTTAAGTTGCTAATGGGCCCAAACTTGGGTATCGAAATCCCTTTCTTATTTTTTACCCGCCCAATAACCCAATCCAGCTCAGCTTTAATCTTCATTAAATGTTGCCACAGTTCTGTGTCAGTATCAGCCACCAACGCAGACTGCCCCTCCGAAAAATCATGGGAAATCATAGTTCCTTTCTCGAGCTGTGTGTGTGACACCAAAACAGACTGTTTTTGCATGCTACACACATCAACCTGAACATTATAATGCTCCCCCTTCCCCACCACTTTCTTCTCCGGCAAGCCAGACTTAGCCATATCTGCAAAGGATAAACCTTCCCTGACTGGTGCACCGACAGACCCCCTTCTCCTACGCTTGAGCTCACTTATGGCGGAAATAATCTCTTCGCATGTCACAGCGCCACCCAACTCTGGACTTCCCCTCCGGAACCATCACAACCTCGCGCCTACGTCTCTCCCCCCATATTCAGCGAGAGCAATATATCTACTGCTCTTATTCGAACGAGACGGGGCCAAAAAAGCACGTGGAGACTCATTGAACTTCTTTGAAAAATCATCAGGGACTTCAGACTTCACCAATTTTTCAAACAGGTTCGCCAGCCAAACCACCCCATATCTACCAACACGAATGGCACTTTGAGCTTTCCTATTCTGTTCAGTTAACGTGGCAATGCCAAAGGCACTCACAGAGAACTGAAACGACTTCGCTTCAATCACCACGCTACGATAAAACGCCATAAAAAACTAGACTTTTGCTCTTAACCATGAAAGGATCACCCTAACCAGAATAACATCTACGAACCGGTATCTCACTAAATATTTTCCAGTTCCATCTAAAATTTCTTTCATTCTTTGCATTTAAAATGTGTAATTTTCTACTTAGTCAGGACTAAAAAATTTAAAGGATAAGATATTTTTTGAAGTGTCAAGTTTATTTGTGTTCAAACGTTGAAGGTTGTTTTTCTGTGACATTTCTTACATGTTTCAGTTTTATCTGAAAGTAAGCATTAGTATGCATGCCCCTTTAAAGCGTACCAAAACATAGTTTAGTTTTGTAAGTTCTTTTCAGAAATCATGCATTGTGCCAATGCATGATTGTTTGTTTCAGTTCCTCTTCTTGCTGTACCAGTCCATTGTGTAGGGTAACCAGGAGATCTGGTAATTTTTCCCTTAGGTTTAAAACAGATTCTGTTGATTTTTTCTTTGGTTGAAGAGGTTTCTCATACAATTAGTAGGTTGGAGGTGTACTAGCTATGGAATAAAGTCAGCTGAAACTACAACATTCGTTTTTGCTTTGTAGCCAGCTTACAGTTTGTGCCAAAAAATTTCATTTGTAACTTGTCTAGGGTTCCCCAAAAGTCTTACGAACTATATGCTGTGGTTGCAATTGGTCACTTCTATTTCTTATAAGACGATATAGCTATATGTATCAACTAATGTATGGTGGTTTCCGTTTTCTGCAATATTACCAAGAAGAGCTCCTAGACTATCACTGATGGAGTCAAGGACTGAATTTTGTGCTCTTGCTATCTATTAGAATTCACAATCCGACAGTAGGGTTGTAAACTAGCAGTTTTCTTATCTTTTTGTTGGAGTGTCATTGTTCATTATAATCTGATTGTCTGATCTGTTAAGGTCAAAATTTTCTCCTAAGTGCCATCAATTCTTCACTGTTCTTAAGCATACATGATTCAATGTAAGAGATGATTCCAAAGTGCTTTTGTTGGTAGTCATACCACTTGTTTATTAAGAGCCATCATCTACTTGTTATATGAACAAAAACCTACATTTCTTCTTGGTTATCAATTTGCTTCTAGAGTATCACCGAAACTTCCACTAATTTTTGATTGTGAAGCCACTCACCTTCCTGTGAAAAAATTTAGATTCACAATCTAATATACTTAGAATTAAAAAGCTATGTCTGTTATTAAACATGCATACCCGAGGTATGGTTACTGCATGATGAGGCTCCTATTTCTACTTTTTTAGACACTTTGGCAAGTCTTGTACTATAAAATTTACATGAAACTAAACTCCATATATCTTTGATTAAACATGGGCTCCTATTTTTATTTTGTTAGACATTTTGGCAAATGTGATATTGGACACTGCCTTCAGATGCCCCTATTCAGACAATATTTGGTTACTATGCCAGATAGATATGGCAATAGCTTCATGCGTGAACTCCATATTTGGGATATTACTTCTATGCTAAATACTTGCCAGAAGATAGAAAAGGGTTCATAGGCAATCCTGAAATCCTCGCTTGTGATACTTTCAGCTGGCAAAGGTGCAGTGTCCACGTGACACTCATTTTTGGGTCTATGATGATGGTCGTTATGAAGAGGAAGGTCAGAACAATATTAGGGGAAACATTTGGGAGAAGGTATGCACTGAACAGCTCTTGATTTTAACCTTCCCCCTATTGGATCCTGGGAACGTCTATGAAACAGCTTGGAATTTCTTTCTGCTAGACAGGCATCAATTCGGTTTGTCTGTTCTCTTTTCTCTTTGCCTGCGCCCCATGGTCAGCCTCATGGATCAAGAGATGAGGCTAGCAATTATACAATGGTTCCAAATTATCTGGAGCAGAAAAAAATTCAGAAGCTTCTACTTCTTGGACTTCAAGGCTCTGGAACCAGCACTATCTTTAAGCAGGTACAGCATGCATATCCATCGTGAACTGATAATTCGTTTATGCATTGATAACTGCATTTACCTGAGGAAGTAAGAGGAACTTGAGCTGGGCGTTACTAGCTTGTGTTAGGAAAGAGATCAAGTAACACAAGGTACAAGTTGTGGTTCTTCAATTTGAGGCATGTTCATTGCTTACACGCAATCTACTTTATGCATAGACTAACAATGAATAGAGAATGGAATACAACATTTGGCTCAACTGTTACATAACTGATTACAGCAACTATTAGTGTTAGCAGCTGCGACTTTGAAATACCTAATATATCCCTAGGAGTTATGACTTGTAGAAACAGTCCAGGCCTTTGGCTTCACAGGGAGCTAACCTTCCCTTCACCGCTGGGCCTCCCATCCCCACAACCGCATCCCTACCTGTGTCGGATAACATCAGCATGATTCACACATCATAGTAGCTTTACTCAGTTTACTTTCCGAACTCCATTTCAAGTGTAATGAACTTTCGAAGTTCCTACTGATTTTGTTGTTTGTGTGATGATGCGTGACTTCAAATATTGTTTTACAGAACAGTTTTGTGCCATGCAAGAAAATTTAGGGTGTTTGGCTCAGTAGCCAATGTTCTCAGTAAAGTATTCAGTAAGTTCAAGAAAATGGATTGAAAGAAGTTTGTACTTGATAAATTTTTAACTTTTCTCTGATCTAAATTTGTATACATTGGAATTATGCGAGATCCTATACATGTTTGGACTGCATTTTACCCTGGTATTAGTAGATGTAGACCAAGCCATCTTTGTTTCATGACCAATGAGTGTGGATGTATAGGGAATCTTCGATAGAATAAAATTTTTACGGAACTAGTACCTTAACCCCCCCCCCCCCCCAAAAAAAAAAAAAAACCAGTTTGCCTCTCTCATCCTTTGCTTGTCTTCTATTCAATATCTCATGCTTAAACTTCCTTTTGTTCGCTAACTTCCATCTTGCTTGTAGTTTTTGAATTATTTGGTGTGATATGTTGGAAAATATTCACATTGGCTTGGTGGAGACTTCGTTGTGGCTTTACATGCTAGTTGAGCCTCTCCCCTAATAACTTAAGCTTTTGGTTGGATGCGTTGACATGATATCAAAGAGCTTGCTTTTGTTGGCCCCATATTCTGGACCTGTTAGAGTATCTGGAGCTTGAACGAGAGGCGTGAGAGAAAGTTCCAGCGAGTTCTGTACTGGTTGGGTTCTCCACTTAATAAGTTAAGCTTTTAGTATGGATGCTTTAACATGTCATAGGCTGAATTATCCTTCTATTCAGCAAAAATTGTATAAGTTGAAAGGCTTAGACTTTGTGCTGTTCCCTTTACTTTTACGTTTTCTTTGTCTTTCAGTTCCTTTAGTTAGTGGAAAATTTTATCTTAGTATCCCAGCTTGGTTTGATGATTACAACAGATGCACTGCTTTGTTGATATAGGGCTATTACCCAATTGACTATGTTTTTGGTCCAAATCGTGTCTCAACCTAGGAGGCTAGGATTTAAATCCGGAATTTTAGTTGGATTTGAATGGAACCGATAAATTCATGGGCTGCGGTCAGGACAGCTCTCAACTCAAGTGATGTTAATAAATAAATTTCCCAATCTATATTTGCCACCCAGAAGAATCTAACTTCCCTCCTTGAGTATGATAAATCATTTTGTGTGAGAGTTGCACTAAGGGTTTCATGTTTGGTGTTGACGATATATATTACCCTTTTTCGGTGGAGAGATCATCTCAGATGAGGGCTCTGTCATCTCCCTTATGATTAACTTTCTTTGTTGTTGCTATGTGTTAGTTAGATGGTCATTAGCTTAACATTAGCCACAAAAATCTTAATTTCTTCTACTACGTGAAGATCAAAGCTCTAAAAATTTTCTGAACCTTTGTCGACCCAAAAAGTTTATCAAGTTTGACTTATCTTTTAACCTCAATTTTTTGCAGATATTTTAAACCTAAGAACTATACGTCTAGTCAGAAATTAATGTCCAGTAACACACACTTTAGGCACTCCTACGAATCCTCTGAAAGGGCTCCCTCAGTTAGCAATTCTCTTCCATAAATAAGCTGTGAACAAAATATGGGCCTGATATAATATTTTTTGAGGGCTGGACATGGCCAGGGATGTTACATTTGAGGTGTGTGAAGTTTTAAGATATAAAGAATAAAAATTCGTTGGGTTTGACACCATTTATGCACACACATATGTTCATCGTTCATGTTAGGCTCCCTTCTCGCATTTTCTGGTTCCAACTTGTCATCAACTTAACAAACTAGAATTGCTAATATTCTCTCGAAGTTTTATCAAGTGGCATGTCCATTCTCTTGATGTGCATCTTTTCCTTCAAATAAGTTGTTGGAGCTCAATCGCTTCCTTGTACTTCATCAATAATTGCGCAGGCCAAATTTTTGTATGGGAACAAGTTTACCGCGGAAGAATTGCAGGATATTAAGCTGATGATCCAGAGTAACATGTATAGATATGTCAGCATGTTGCTTGATGGGCGGGAGCGGTTTGAGGAGGAAGCTGTGTCTAGAATGAGATCACTAGGTTCCCATGATCAGAGCGTTGAAACAGGTAATATCTGCTACTATTAATTAAATAGTCATTGTAAGTTAAGTAGGTGATGCATACTAAAGACTTCTTAGATTTGTGAAACTGATTTCACAGGAGAGTTCTTAATCTCAACTATTTTTTTTGGGTAATTGGTATGTATGTCATAAAATAAAATAAGAGTACATGGTTGGTTGGCTACAAAGTATGACCAGGAAGCTCCTAGCTTCAAACAAGAGGGGCTGTAACCCCTTTACAGCATGTTAACAACATTAAATAAACCACTGCTAGTCCTCGTTGTTTGATTCCTCGTTGGTGGTTACTAGGACCATTATCCCCTCCAAGAAATAAGCCCACATTGATGGTTACTAGGACCGTTCTGATACCATTTGTAACGCCCAAAGGACAGCACTAGCTACATTTGTGCTTTGACTTCAAAAGTACTAGTCAAGGTTGCTCTTGAAGCTCCTTGGTTATAAAGTCTAGATCAACCTAGTAAGGTCCCAATGTGGGATTTGACCATCTCTCATTCATTCTCTTCTCCCACTCTAAATGGGATTCGGGTTATCACACTTAGGGCACCGCTTTCCAAGTGATAGTTCCGAATTAATTCTTCAGCAAATGTTGTTTGCTGCTTGCTTATGACACAGGCTTTCTTCATAAATTAGCTCAGTTCATTGGATCTCACTAGCTGTAAGGTGAGATGATTTTGAGCTATTTAATTGAATAACAGTGAAGATTCTGCAAACTCCAACACAAAGTTGCTCTAAAACCTTTGGAGGAGCCTGATCTAGTTGATACTTAATGTAATCACATGCTTGTTGTTGTACTTGTGTACTAGTTTTAGCCTCCATTACTTACTACCGTTCATTAATTAGTACTCGGTTGAACACCAGAAACTTTGAATCTTTGGTGTAAGTAGTGGGAATCTGGATAATGCATCTTATTTTATCTTCTTTGAAGAAGATTATTATCAACTAGCATTTTTGATGCAGACTGCTTTATAAGGCTATATAGGCCAATCTGGCTGCCTAGGCATCTATGCTTGTTGGCAAATATAGCACATCTATAAGGTTAAAGTTCATCGATAAGGGTGTTCTCGTACTTGTTTGTTAAATCTTGGTAGTTTTAATAAGAAACTCCCATCTGTCGTCTTCTCTAGAAAACTCGAGTGTGTTCTTATCTAATACCAAAGGTTGTCATTGGGATAGAGTTCTGAGATGGGGAATCATATTGGCCACATTCTTTTTGTTAAAGCTTGGACAATATAGCAGATTGTCAGAAATAACTTTTGTTAGTCTAAAGTCAGTTGAAAGTAAATGTACAATGAGAAGCGAGTGCTGTGACAGCATAGGAATCAGGTTCTAAGAATTCATCATATTCTACTCAGATTAGTTCTAAGTCTAAAAGCTTAGGAGTTTTTGAGTAGTTCCTTTTTGTGTATTAACCCTGAAAATTCACGTTAGAGAGAATAGATGTGTTGAGATGGTATGAAGTCTAAGGCTTCTGTAAGAAGCCTCTTAAACATTTTTAAGGGAACTAAGGTGAATCTGGATGTCAATGTACCAACAATGTTGACGAGATCGAGTACAAGTGCAAGGTACTACTTACTGCATTATGTGATTCAAATACGTAACATATGATTCTATCTTGTTTCAGATGGAGAGGTTGACCCTAATGGAACTAGTCAATGTGTCTATTCCCTCAACCCAAGGTTAAAGCATTTTTCTGACTGGCTTCTGGATATTATAGCCACTGGAGATTTGGATGCATTCTTCCCTGCAGCGACTCGGGAATATGCTCCATTAGTCGAAGAAGTGTGGAAGGATCCTGCTATTCAGGAAACATATAAAAGAAAAGATGAGCTCCACTTCCTTCCTGATGTTGCAGAGTACTTCTTGAGCAGGGTATTTCATTAAGACCATCATTGATGTCTTCGTTTGCCTTTTATTTCACAACTAAGTTGTTACCTTGCTATGTGATCATGTGGTCATCTAGTTACCACATGTTCAACTGTGTATTTGTTTTTGGAAAAATTGAGTTCTTCCTGAAAATTGAATTTTTCCTTCTTCTTTTCATTGAGATAGTATTGTATTGTTTCTTTTCTATCAATGGGGGGGGGGGGGGGGTCAAAATTTAGATCCTTTTGCAGTGTTTGCTGGACAGATTTGAAAGACATTTGCTATATTTTTACTGTGTTATGAACAATTTCCTTATATAAGATAACGTAACCTACTTAAAGTTAAATACTTATTACTCACCATGAATTGTTTAATGAGTTAGCCTTTCATTCAGGCAGTCGAGGTGTCTAGCAATGAATATGAACCTTCAGATAGAGACATTCTCTATGCAGAAGGGGTGACTCAGGGAAATGGTTTGGCATTCACAGAATTTTCGCTTGATGATCGTATCCCAATGTCTGAAACCTACACGGAAAATCTAGAGGCTCCACCTCCACCTCTGACCAAGTAAGTTTATTTCACTACTCCCTGTTCTTTGTATAGTCATAAACAATCTGCACCTAATCCTTCTATTCATTTTAGAAATAGTGTGGTATCAGTGATTTTAACTGCAATTGGTACAGTAATTACTCTTTTGGAGGTCTAGATATTTTTTTTATAAAAGCTGCTTGAATCCAATCACACTTGGCCACGTTTTACCTCTGAACCTATGGCCCTAGTGATATCAGATATAAATAAATACTATATTTCCAAGCATGTGGATCTGAGCTTTCGTGCGTTTTTGACAGATACCAACTAATAAGGGTGAATGCTAAGGGGATCAACGAGGGATGTAAATGGGTGGAAATGTTCGAAGATGTTCGCGTGGTAGTCTTCTGTGTTGCTCTCAGTGACTATGATCAGATTGGGCTTGCCTCAGACAGTAGTGGCAGTGGAGCCCTACTTCAGAACAAGATGATGCAAAGCAAGGAGCTGTTCGAGAGTATAGTCAGGCACTCGTGCTTCAAGGATACCCCATTTGTATTAATCTTAAACAAGTATGATCTCTTCGAGGAGAAGGTGAATCGGGTTCCTTTAAGTTGTTGTGAGTGGTTCAATGACTTTAGTCTGGTGCGGACACATCACAACAACCAGACTTTGGCGCATCAGGCATACTTCTATGTCGCAATGAAGTTCAAAGACCTCTATGCTTCCATCGCAGGTAGAAAGCTTTTTGTGTGTCAAGCTAGGGCACGGGACCACGTGATCATCGACGAGTCATTCAAGTATATAAGAGAGGTTCTCAAGTGGGAGGAAGAGAAGGATGATAACTACTATGGTGGAGCGGAGGATTCATTCTATGATACAGATGTGAGCTCCTCGCCTTTTGTCAGGCAAGAGTGATATGCTTTAGAAACCTTAGATGTATTGGCTTGTCAGACAAAGTGAAGAAGGGAGGGAAATCGTATTGTTCTTGCCATTCTCTGTCGTCAGATTACTCTTGTTTTTCTTTTCTTTTCTTTTCTTGGCAATCACCAATTTTAATGTTTATTGGTTGGCTGCTTCCGGTTGAAATATTGCTGGGTTGGTTTTGGTGGATGCTGCTCTGCTAAAACATTACGACCAAGGAGCTATATGTTAGAATAGAGTAATGGAGATGTGCCTTTTATTTGCCTACAAGTCCAATAAATGTCAATTGAATTAGGGCTGCACAACCGGAATGCGGTCCGGTTTTTCGGACCGCATTCCGGTCCGGACCGCATTGCGGTCTAGGACCGGACCGGTTTCACTAAATGCGGTCCGGTCCGGACCACTTAGTTGAAGCTTAAAATTTGGAATGAAAGAAATTAATGAAATGAAAGAATATAAGAGAAATTAATGGAAAAAAGTTTTTCATGTAATCCTACAGCTGATATCTGAGGTCCCTAACGATGCCACACACTATGACAATTAGGATTTTATTTAAAAGGATAGGCCATGAGATAATTAGTCAATACAATTGGCCATCAGAACTTTGAGAAACCCTGTGACGATTGTGAAAGTGGGGAGGAAGGAGACAGAACATTTGAGCTGCTATTGTTGAATAATATAAACTCAAGATTGTTGAATCACAAAGACTCACTATCACAGTTAGGATTTTATTTAAAAAGACAGTCTATGAGATAGTTAGTCAATACAATTAGCCATCAAAACTTTGGGAAACCCTGTGACGACTGTGAATGTGGAGAGGAAGGAGAATATTTGGGCTGCTATTGTTAAATCACAAAGACTCAAGATTATAAAATCAACAAGAACCTGAAGATTATTATCACAGATTGAAGAATTCTCGAAGATCATCGAATTGGTAAGTAATTTTTTGCAAGTCAAACTTTCAGTGGCTGCACATGCAACTATAGAATCACTTGCATCTTTTTTTTTTTAAGTAATTGGTCAGTATAATCCCAAAAGGGCAAATTAAGCCCAAATTACAGCAGATTAATCACAGTCAATATAGGTAGGTGACAAACACAGAGTTTGTACCAAACCAAAGAAAAAAAAACTCAGAAGCAAGAAACATTATATGGGCAACCCTCATCTATGAGCAACATGATAATTGGATTCCTAGGGAGTTTTTTCAAAAAACAAATCCTAGATTGAACTGCAAATTCAACATCTTCCAGAACAAGAACCAGCTTCCTTTTTGGCCTGCCATGGAGTCGCTAGTTCCTCTCTTGCCAGATAAAAAAGACTGAAGTCGCAAGGGCTAGCCTCCTTACCATACTAGCAAGAGAGTTTCCTATAAATTATGTGAGTCTAAATAACAACCCAAGAGGGAGGTGAATTGAGTTTTTAAAAAATCTTAGTCCTTTTTCAATAAAAACACAGATATGAAATTATATTCCTTTTAACACTTATAGATTCAAATCTGAAGGAGCTTAATACAAGGTAAATATCAGCAATTAAAGATAAAGCCTAAAACATCATAAGTATGGATATGGAACGAAAAATGAAAGAGATAGAGTTAGAGAGATGACACCGTAGTTTTTAGGTGGTTTGGCCAAACACGTGCATACGTCCACCCCCAAGGCTATTGACTTCCCTGGGCTTCCTCCACTATTCTCCAAATAGCGAATACATCTTAGCTTCTGGGGTGCTAAGGAACCTTTACAAAGCGTTTTGCGAGCTCACGCTTCAACTCTCTTCTCAAATCCCAAAACCCAAGGGATTTCTTGCGGTAATGTCATTTTGCGCCCCTTAAGTATGGAGCAAATGCAATCGAGCCCCCTTAAGTATCAAAACTGCAATTTACGCCCCATAAATTTCAGAAATTTTCAACGTTCGCCCTCCGTCCACTTTTCTGTCAAAACACACGGAATTCGGCATCACGTGCGTCTCACATGCGCCAATCCCACCTGTCTTTACTGAAATACCCTTCGTAAGTGAGACTAAATGACTTCGCACTGCCCTTGACAACCCCGACTATGTATCCCAATTGTGTCGTTAGTTCCCTACTCCCCCAATTGGGTTTTGTGTGAACCCTAACCCAAAACCTAGTTGCCGATCAGTTACCGATTCAGTTCAAGTTACTTCTCCCTTGAACCCAATCGGCTTTGACACACCATTTACCCCCGATTGCGTTGAAGATAATAGTGTAAGGACTGAGTTTGAAACGAAGCCCTAGAGGAGGACGACAAAGGAGATTTCGAAGCCCATAAACGGTAAGGGTCAATCGTACTTGAATCGATTGTTTAACTTGGTTCCCGTTATTGCTATGGTGAGTCTGATTCGTTTGATTCTGCTGGATGGAGATGTAGACCCATTTTTGGATTTGCTGAGTGTTTGACGAGTGAGGAATGTTTGAACCTCTAATATTGTGTGTCTGAAGTTGTTGTCATTGTCTGCTTATATTGGTTTTCTCTGTCTTGAATGTGATGTATTAATAAAATACAAACTATTTTATTATTGTTGACATTGGTGGCCGACAAGTTGTGGTCCCTCTGCATTGTCATTGTACATTATTCTGCAGAGCATAATGTGGTTCTATGCATTGTTTAGTTTTCTTAAGCTTTTGTTGTATTCACGTGTTGCCGATGCTTTTCTTTTTACAGTTGTCGTTTTGCTTCAGCTATATTCAAATATCACTTAACTTTAACAACAACCCTTTGTGCAGTACTATGTAACTTTGTGTCACCAATTAAAATTGTAACTTTGTTGTGTCACCACATGCTTAATTAGTTGTTGAGTTTGACTTAATGTAATTTTGGAATTGAAGGACTTGAATTCAGTCTCTTTGAGTTATACCAATTAAATTAATTAGTTTACTGTTTTTGAATATGGTGACCAATTAGGTAATTAGTTCATCATACGCTTAATTAGTATACTGCTTTGACTATTTGTCACCATATGCTTAATTAGATTTCTGTTTTGGCTGATTGTCAACATATACTTCATGGTAATTAGTTATGCACATGTTAACATTGCTCAGTATTGCAGGTTTGATCCGTTGTAATGTCGGCTGATTCCTTCACATTTAAGGTGCACTATGGGGGGAAGTTCAACAAATTAGATGGTTGTGCATATGTTGGGGGGAACGTATCTGTGCACAACGATCCATACGACTCCGATTGTCTATCATTCATAGAAATCGAGGGTGTTGTAAAGGAGTACGGATACAAGTCCGGTGATCTAATTTACTATAATGAGCCAGATAAGAGTCTGGCTGAGGGGTTAAGAATCATATCAGGGGATCCTGATGTGATTGACATGGTGGTTGCACATGTCGGAAAGGAATTGATCGACTTGTACGTAGTTGGGTTTGAGTGTGGCCCCAAAGAGGAATTCGTAGACGATGTTGATGAAGATAGGGAGAGGCGTCGTATTGGCATCGGTACGAAGTGGTGGACTGAGGCTCTAAGTAGTGATGACGACTTGTATGACGTTAATGTTGGCGAAGATGATGAAGCAATTGGATCTGATGTAGAAGAGGGTGGGCCTGCTGGTGATCTTGAGAGAGGTGGGGCATATCTTGATATTGGTGTAGGTGGGCAGTCTTTTGAAGAGGGTGGGCCTTCGGTTGTGGGTGGTGGGATGTCATTTGAAGAGGGTGCCCCATCGAGTGTGGGTGGGACTTCATATGAAGAAGGTGGACCCTCAAATGCTAGAGATGACCGTGACGACGTCGATCCAGTACATGCAGACACCGCAGATGTCAGAAGTGATGGAGGGGATGACAATACATCTGGTAAGAGACTACTTTTTTCACCAAACCAAACTTATAATCTTATGTTTCTATGGAATGAAATTTAGTAATTGTGTTGTTCTGGGTCATTATAATGCTGCAGATTATTTGTCTGACATTATGGGGTCTGATACCCTCATATCTCCAGAAGTTAGTGAAGATAATGAGGACCACCCTCCCCGTAGGACCCTAGAATTCCAGGAGCGTGATTTAGGATCAGTATCCCTGGTGAAAGGGATGAAATTCGCATCTGCTGCACTATTCTGATCGGCTGTGAAAGAGGCAAATATTACACTGGGGAAGGAGGTTCGGTACAAGAAAAATAGTGGCGACAAGGTGGTTATGATATGTAGGACTGAGAAGTGTCCCTACAGAGTTTATGGTAGGATGATTCCGGGTGAACGTAGTTTCGAGATCAGGGACATTAAACCAAGGCACAAATGAGCTTCCGGTGGATTGCCTCGAAGATGATTGAGCAGATAAAGAGTCAGCCAAATATGACTGTATCTGCCATATCCGATGAGGTCAAGCGGAGGTGGCAGTGTGAGACGATGAGGACAAAATGCTATAGAGCAAAAAAAGAGCCCTTGAGATGATATTTGGGTCCCATAAGGAGTAGTATGGTAGCCTATGGGATTACTGTGCGACGGTGAGGGACACAAACCGAGGTAGCTGTCATTGTGATGATCGACTGAATTGGTCCAGAGTTGCCACCTTTTTTTCAGCGGTTGTATGTATCATTGAATGCAATGAAGAGAGGATTCATAGAGGGTTGCATGCCTTTAATATGTTTGGACGGTTGTTTCCTAAAAGGAGAATTCAAAGGGCAGCTCTTGAGTGCGGTAGCCCGGGATCCGAATAACAACATGTATCCCTTGGCCTTCGCAGTGGTGGAAGCAGAGCTAAAGAATAGTTGGATGTGGTTCTTGGAGACCCTTGTGAGGGATCTCGGTGTGGCTCCACCAGGTGGCTGGACATTCATGTCCGACCGACAGAAGGTATGGTTTTAAACAATGTTCTTTTACTGTGATTTATGTCGATAAGTACTGAAAATAAGTGTATTGTACTAAACTTCGTTGCATTTAATTCAGGGGCTTGTGCCAACATTCGATGCTGTCATAACGACAGTGGACCATCGTTTCTGTGTCAGACACTTATATGCTAATTTCAGAGATGCCGAACACCGAGGGGTAGCATTAAAGGACAAGTTGTGGGGTGCTGCAACAACATATACAGAGACTACCTTTAATAATAAAATGGACGAGCTGAAGGCGGTCAGCCCAGACGCATATGACTACCTCCGGAAAGTGGATCCAAGTGTATGGTCCCGCTCTTGGTTTAACACGCATAGTAAGAGCGACTTGATCGTCAACAACTTATGCGAGAGCTTCAACTCCTACATTCTGGCAGCTCGGGATAAGCCTATAATCACGATGGTAGAGATGATCAGGAAAAAGCTAATGAGATGATATCAGCTGAAGAGAGAGGGGATACTTAAGCACACTAGCCGACTATGCCCACGAATAATGGAGAAGCTTGAGGAGATTGGTGAGGAGGCGACCTATTGTCTCCCCACATACATTGGAGATGGATTCTTCGAAGTTGATTGTCATCTGAGGAAGTTCGTGGTGAACATTCAGAGGCGCACATGCTCATGTCGGAAGTGGGACTTATATGGTATACCATGTTCTCATGGGTTTTCTGCTATCATATATGATGGCAAAACCCCAGAGGACTTTGTTGATTGGTATTACACCGTTGAGGCGTATCAGCGGGCATACGCACCCATGATCTATCCAGTGCCTTCTGAGGAACAGTGGCTGCATACAACATATGAACCAATGGACCCCCCACCGTCAAGGGCTCAGCCTGGGAGGCCTAGGAAGTTGAGGAAAAGGGGACCAGAGGAACCAACATCGTCCTATAGAAGGATTCCAAGGCGGCAGAATGGAATCATGTGCTCTGAGTGTAAAGAGTTGGGCCACAATAAGCGTACTTGTCCACGCCTCAATCGTAGAAGAGCTTCACGCAGTAATCGAAGTGTGTCTAGTGCCCCGGCATCACCATTTGTTAACGAACTCACACATTCAGATAGTACTCCAACTACCCAGCCCACTGGACAGGTGCAAATATGCTTCACATTGTTGTTTACATTCCGATACTGAGTTGACGAGTTGCATTGCTCACATTTGTCGTCTACGCAGGACGAGATTTGGGGGACACCTCGTACATATGAGCCCACACCATCACAATCAGCAGCCGAGAGACGATCTGTACCGGTAAGGATAAACAACACCAAGTCACATCCATCTCTTGTATTTTCTTACTTCATTGTGTATGCTGGTTATGACAGCTTACACGGAGCCAAAGACTTTCGCAACTCATACCAGAGATAGGAGCAGACGAGACTGTACCAGGGAGACCAAAGGTATGCAGATATTGAAAATATGGGCAACATAAATATGCAGGTTGTCTAACAGTATATTCCTTTACGTTTGCAGACATCGAACAAGAAAGGTGGTAAAACTCAATTACCGTATAGAGAGCCACCTGCAGTGGCAGAGACACTCCTAATGAGGAGGAGTTCTACACAACCACCTACATTGACCAGAAGGTTATCTACCACAGGGATCGCTGCAAGAATACAGATGCGACGATCTGAAAGGTTGCAAGGGGGACTGGATCGCAGGTGAGCAACAGCAGCAGACCACCAGTAGTAATTGATCTGGCTGAGCCAGAATCTGGAGTAGGGGTTAGATGCTCCTGGGGGCCTCCTGGTGCTGGTGGTGTGCAATTTAGAGTATCAGACCACCCTATGGGCATTGGACAACGCGATAAGGGGAAGGCTCCAACTGCAGATAAATTGGGGGTGAAGGATAAAGGGAAGAAACCCCGATGGCAGCTGTAGTGTGATGGGATTTGTTGGGACATGTTGGCTTGGCTGTCTTTTGGTTGTTTTTTTTGTTTTGGCAGATAGTGTAGGTTAGATGTGGTAGTGATTTTGGACAGCCAATTTTGTTGGAAACTTGATTGTGCTTTTCATTTTGGACAACTATTTTGTGATACTTGTAACGAATGTATGAAGTGGAATTGTAGCAGGTATGTTTCGGAAGGTACTGTTCTGTCATTGTCAAGTGTATTAAGCACAAGGTTGATTTTGTTTCAAGTATAGGCACATAAGTCAGCTTCCTTTCAACAGGTTTAATGCAAAATGGTTATGATATTTTGAACAAGGTGATCTTGTTACAAATGGCACAGATGATCTTTGGAATAGGTTTAATGAGAAATAAGGACAACCAGCAATTAATTGAACAATTTATACACACATTACTACATAAAGATTACATAGTCAAGAACTAATTGACCAATGACCAAACACCAAACACCCTGTTGGTTCCAACGTACAGTGGGACAAATTACAAGTTAATACAAATAACTCATGCCGGTAACATGTGCCTCAATTGACTATATAGATTAGCAACCAAAACTCCACCAAAAAGAAACCAGCTGAAAACCAATGCGGTCTTATAAACACATCTTCTCGACCTCAGCCTTTTTTCTCTCCACTTGAATCTCACAGATATGTTGCCAGTCATGGCCTTAATTTTGGCTTGTTGTTCATTACTCATTGCCTCAATGGCTAATCGGTGTTGTGAAGCCATTACATCGATCTCTTCTCGATGTTGTGCAATTATGGCTTCGATGTTCTTATTTTGCTGTCGGAGTTGTCCACTAATTGATTCCCACGAAATTTCTTCACTAAGCTTATGCCCGTGCATCCCTCGGAGTTGCCAAATCAGCCTTCGTCCATATGCACACATCTTAGGATCTCTCCATTCAAAATAATTGCAATGACCACCATCATGCAATTAATTAACTATGTTCAACACCAAATAAACACATACATTCTTAAAATATAATCAACCTTATTAAAAAGACCAAATTAACTACCTAGTTGATTTTAGTTAGGCTAACGTCAATCTGTACTATTCAAAATAAAAAAAAAAAGACACTAAATGTGGGGGCAACAACTAACCTTGTACTTCACACAACCCCAAAAACGTCTGCCCCAATGTTCATCCGTAAAGGCAGTGTTTGAAATTGCTCTTAAGTCGCAAAAACATCTTGGGCCCTCTATAGAAGATGCACTTTGTTGATTTCCATAGCTACCAGTGGTGTATGATTCGGACATTTTAAAAGCTAATGCTAACACAAAACAACATTACCCGAGTTCCTCACCCGTCAAACACTGACCAAATCCAAAAATGGGTCTACATCTCCATCCAGCAGAATCAAATGAATCAGACTCATCAAAACAACAACGGAACCATGTTAAACAATCGATTCAAGTACGATTAACCCTTACCGTTTATGGGCTTCGAAATCGGCAAGCTTGAGGATTCAAATGTGTTGGGATATGAAGGAGGAGGAAGAAAGAAAAGCTTCAACTAACCTTTGAATAATCTCCAGCTGAGAAATCGGCAAGCTTGAGGATTCAAACGTGTTGGGATATAGGGCGACGCCGGCTGCTTCTCAGCAGGAAGAGGAGAATGCCTTCGGCTTTGGATTGGACGGGAGAAATGGCTGCTTCTCAAACTGATATATCAAACACACAGGGTATTTCGGTAAAGACAGGTGGGGTTGGCGCATGTGCGACGCAAGTGATGCCGAATTTTTCGTGTGTTTTGACGAAAAGTGGATGGGGGGCGAACATTGAAAATTTCTGAAATTTATGGGGCGTAAATCGCAGTTTTGATACTTAAGGGGGCTCGATTGTAATTGCTCCATACTTAAGGGACACAAAATGACATTACCCCGGATTTCTTCTACTCTTACAAGTAGGGCCAAGTGTTTACCCAACACTCAAATGTTTTACAATAAGTGGGTACAATGAAGAATGGCTCTCTAAGCCAAATGTGCAAGTGTAAAGCACAAAATGTGTGGAATGACTCTCTAAGCCGAATTAGCAAATTAAAAGCTCAATAAAGTGCAAGAGGACAAGATTCTTCAATGAAACATAAGGTTTGACAAGTAGCAGCACAAACTTTCTTGGTAGATGTGGTCTTCCCTCTTCTTCAAAGAACTTTCTCTCTCTAGAAGTTAAGGCAAAGAGAACTTGCAAGTGTGTTGTTCCTTCTTCAAGAAGTCTCTCTCTTTGGAGGCTAGGTCGTCAATGATGAGCAATAAAAGAGGATTTGAAAATGAAGCTTTGATCTTGGATAAATCAGCAAATGAAAACTTTGGATCTTGCTTGCTTTCTCTCTCTATCGGAGGTAATGTTTGAATAATGAGCAAGTCTCTTTCTCTCTCTATCTCCTTCTATATATAGCTCATAGGTCTTCAACGGTCATCAAAGCCCTCAAGAGTGTTGTTAGAGGGGTTTAAATTAATTTTTGAACCATTTTGAGTGATATCGCGTCGTTCCAGAATTTCTGCGTGGTCTTCTACGTGTCGACACTATGTTTCCATCTCTCGGGAGATAGTGCAATGTGTCGACACATGTCTTCAATGTGTCGACACATTGAATACTTAGTCTGAAAATGCTGTCGACAATGAAATTTTGCATTTTGGAGTTGGGCTCTCGGGTGTAAATGCAATGTGTCGACACTATGATGCTATGTGTCGACACATAGAACTGCTGGAGAGAAAAACAACAGCTTTAAAGTGTCCAATCCATTCCAAACTTCTTTAAACACCTACAATATGAAAAATTGATCTTAACAACTTGTGTAATGGTATTCAAGTGCACTTAGAAAAATTTTAGTGAGTGAAATCTCAATCCTTTTGAAATACAAATTGGAAATTGTGGATTGACAAGATAAAATCTTAAGTCTTCAAAAACTTAGAAAATTTTGTTATCATCAAAATCAAATATGTTTTTTTTTTTTTAAAACAACCTTGGGCTAAAAATTTAGAAGATGCCCAATCAATGAGATTAGCCTATGTTCTTTGGGTTCTCTGTAAGCAGCATTGGTCACTCACAATGTCCTAGATCATAGAGGAAAATGGGCAAACAAAGAAAAGATGACCAAGATCTTCGTCAGCTGCCCTGCATAAATGGCATGTGGTATCAACATGCATGCCGAAGTTGTGCAGCTGAAGGAGTGTGGTGAGGCATATCTTTTGGTAAGCCACAAGATAAACGAAAATCACGGAACGGACCCCTTCGCCCAAACAAGATTATACCAATCTACCTTATCCCCCCCTTGGGGTGATCATGGAGAGCGCAATGCTCACGGTAAACAAACGGTGAGGGTTGAGAGTTCAAAGCACTATATCCGCATTAGAAGCACATGGATAGAAGTTGGTAAGAGTGGCATCCCTAATTATGGGTGGTAGCGAAACATATGGAACCAAGGGCCATTCCAATTCTGGTACAGATCAGAATACACACTACAAGAAATATAACTTTAGGTGACAAAGTTTTGGGTGTCAAACCAAATTTTGTCACCTAAAGTAGTCTTTCCATGACAAAACATTAATTTCGTCACCCAAAGTCACCCATGAACGCCAAAACCTTCTGGACGTTACCAAAACCGTTCGGACGTATGTCTCGTGCGACAAAATACCACATGTCATGCATGAGTGACGATTAAAATAATCACAAAATATCACATATCACGCATGTCCGAACTTACGATTAACACGTTCGGACCTTTCCTGGGTGACAAATTCCAAATCGTCGTAACCGAGTGACGTTTAGAATCGTCATAATTTTTTTACAATAACGTCCAGACGTACCAGATACAACGTTCGAATAATATCACGTAATGAATAATAATTGTCAGCATATAGTGACAAATTGAAAATCATCGCGAATGCTCAATCACGCCCGGACCTTCGCTAGATCATTTGCACGCGCAAAAAACAAAATGTCCAGACGTGAAAGAACAAGTTCGCACGCGTATGAAAGAGCGTGTTTTGATTTTTTTATATTTTGAGGACATTTATTTTTATATTTATGTTTTGAGTACGTATATTGGGATTGTATCTGTTGTTATTCTGTTTATATTATGTTTTGTGGAGGTTTGATATGTTTTTGTTATTTATATCTATTAAAATTCAGAGAGACAAGGCAAACTAATGAAGTGTTTCTCATTTTGTTACACCTTCCAACTTCGTTATACTCCTTACACTCTTGTTTATATTGGAAATAAATAAAAAAAATAAGATCTTCAAAATCGTTCGGAAGGAATTGATACACCGGTCGAACTTTATTTTTTAGATTGTAGTGTTAAGAAGTTCTCGTCTGGGGATTTTTAACTGTGCTGTGAAATTTAAGAAAGCGTGTGGACGATTTATGGTTCTTCCGAACGTTGTGCTCGGTTGTCAGACGCTGTCGTTTGGTGGTTGTTAAAACGGTGTCGTCAGTTGTAAGTTTCCGTGCGGACGGTGTGAAAATTTAGCGACACGTTTTTCCCTCGTAATCTTTTACACGTATGCGTCCAAACTCAATTATTTGCGTCCGAACATGTTATACTTGTTTGAAAAACTGGAAATCGCGAACGGTATAACAAAACGGTAAAAACTTAGATATTTAAGAGATTTGAGCAAGAGGAGACCTGATTTAAGATGCCAATCTCACTGAAAAGGGTGTGAAAGGAGCAACCCATTTGGGATTTCAGATTGGATTGCATTTAAGGTAAGTGAGTTTTAATTTTTTTTAAGATGAATAACATGGATTTTAGGATATCAAAGTATGTGTTTTCCGAATTTTTAAGGACCAAAATAATCACAATTGAGTTCGGAGTTGGTTGTGTTGTGTTTATATTGAAATATTTGTCATTTTGGTTGATTTTGACATGAATTTGTGTTGAAAATGTCTTCTGTTCTTCGAAGAACAATGTTGTTCGACAATCGCCGTTCGAATGATTTATGTACCGTTTGGACTCACTCTACGAGTCTAGACGCTTTCCAATATAGGTCCGATATATGTTACGTTCGGACATTTATGAGCGTCCGAACGTGTTTTGCAGTGATGCTCATCCATTCATTTAGTAGCCTTAGCCCCCATTTAAAAATTATACGGAGTTCAGGTAACGTAGGTCCCCCGTTGCATATCATATTTTAATTTATTATAAAATATCTTATTTCTTTATAGCGAGCATTTAGAAGAGATGAGGAGGGAATCACCAATAAATGTTAATAGGAGGCATGAATAAGAATTTCCGTTATGGTTTAGAAGTCGGGTATTTATTTAATTTTTTTCATATTATATGTTTAATTTAAATTGATCATTTTTTAGAGTCAAAGTTAACATGTGTTTACTATTTTAGGTTCAAACTATGCGCAATGAAAATTCGGGCTTGGTGTCGGATAATTTGTATGCATTGGCATCCATTCCGAATCAGTGGGCAATTTGTTACTCTGGGTGTGTAGTGAATGAAGTTAAGTTTCATACAGTCTTTCATGAACAGTTTTATAACACTTAGAATTACCGTCCTCTAGCACAGCCAGTCCAGCAGGCACCCAAAGTAGTTATGCGTGTAAGTATCTTACCCCGTTAATCAAAATTAAATATTATGACTTTTAAATTTAAATTTCTATGCTTAATTGAGTTTTAATTTATTGTTCTTCATTTGTAGCGACGTTCGGAATCAGACATGTTTGAGGTAGTACGTCCTGGATTGCCTTACTCAAGGGTCGCATCGGAGGGAAGCGATTGTCCATATCTCTGATGGACGTACCAGTGGTGATGACAAGGCATCCTCAATACTCCCGAGTCATATTGGTGCACTCGTTCGATAACATGTCTCATTTGAGACGAGTAAGTGGAAGAAGGTCCCCGAGGGGGTTAAATCGTATGTGATGAACCGAGAGATGGTAAGTATAATTTATTAAATTTTAATTGTTGAAGCTTTTTTGCGTTTCTAACTGTTATATATGTTAAGGATGACTTTCAACTAGATTACAACCGAGCCGAGTATCGCATCATAGTGTACAGGACGCACAGAAATAAAATGTTATAGCATTACTCGGTGTTCAATTCCAAAGAAGAGGCGTTAAAGCACCCGTATCCCGATATGAACAAGGAAGAATGGACTCACGAGCGAGGAATTTCAGGTTAAACATTTTTATTCCGTCCTGAATATTTATTTTATTTTATTATTAATTGTGGTAACAACTCTAAATGTACAATGCAGAGGATGAGTGGAATCAACAAGGAGAATAGAGCTAAGCTGAAGATTGTACACACATTGGGAGCAAGGTCTTTCCAACGTGCGAGAGCATTGTTAGTAAGTAATAAATTTAAATTGTTATTATTTATTATTTAAATAAATAACATAGGTATTTTAATATGCACGTTTTATATTTCTTTTGGTGTATAGAAAAATCCAGAATTTGATAAGATTAGTCCTACGTTGCTTTATAAAAAGACGCATACTAATAAGGATGGTATGTGGACATCAAAAAATGCACGGAACATTTTTGTAAGTTGTAAATTTAGATTTAATGATGCATTCTTGTGCGTTTATGTTTCATATGTGCTAGCTTTTATCTTCTTTTCTAATTTTGTAGAAAAAAATGGAGGGGTTACAGTTGCAGCACGAGTCAGAGAGAAAGTCATACACCGAAGTGGAGATCATCGCTGATGTGTTAGGGACGAAAGCGGGTTATGTGCGAGGTTTAGGCCATTCAATACGGTCTATTGGATCATCTTCCGTTGATTTGTCCTGGAGATTGGAGGAGCCTGGTTGTTACGAGTTCAAGTTTATGGGGGATTGTGGGATAAGTGGTATAGTTCGAGGGGGGTTTTTGTAATTAACCAAAAGAAAAAACAACCGGAACTGGAAATTCTGTTGATTCCGGAAAATGCCAAAAGTAGCTTCTTATTCCGGAACCGAAAGCCGAAATTCCGGTTTTGGCATAAATAGTTGCCCGCCCATATCCCTAATGGTATTCCAGAAGGTCTCAACTGGCCATAACCATTGATTACTGATACTATTATCCTCAACCTTCGCATTAGCTCCAAGGGAGGAATGCATCAAGATTGGTCGTATAGTGAGAATGCTGGGTCCAAGAGAATGCCAACTGTCCCACCATAGAAAAGTGTCAAGCACATTACCAATTCAAGATGTTGAAATCCTAAGATTTTACGCCATGCCCACATGCAGTTCCTCGATGATGCAACTACCCAGAAGCTCCTCCCAGGCTCTCATTTAATAAATAAGCCTTAATCCAAGAGATCCATATTGATTGTCTCGTATCATTCAGCAAGATCCAAATGTGTTCAAGATTGGCTGCACGATTCCACGCTTCTAGATCCAGAATACAAAGTCCTCATTTTTTAAGCTTGCAGACATCTATCCAAGTCACCTTTGCACCTCCAGAGTTGAGTTCACTACCCTTCCAAAGGAAGGAGATGAGCACAGTATTAATTCTTGTGATCACCGCCTTGGGAAGAATCAAGAAAGATGATCAGAACACCTGCATAGAAGTGAGAACTGATTTTATCAACTGGAGACCACCTACGAATGTGGGGTAGCTACCAATCTAGCATTTAGCTCTTGCAACAATTCTCTCCACCAATTGAGCACAATCTGACTTCTTCAAGTGAGTAGAGATTAGAGGAATGCCTAAATAATGCACTGGAAGGGAGCCAATATTAAAATCAAGCGCCTACTGAATTTGAGGCTTGGTTGTTGGCTCCACACCACAAGTAAAAATACAGCTTTTGTTAGGATTTGGAACCAAACCCGATTGAAGGGAGAATCAATCCAAACATTGCTTAATGTGGGGAATAGATATGAGTTCTCCTTGACAAAAGAGGAGCAGGTCATCCTCGAACGAGATATAGGTGATACCCAATTTTCGGCATCTTCAATGGTAGTTGAAGTGCTTGGATCTTGACATCAAAGTTATCATACTAGAGAAAACCTCCATCGTGATAGTAAATAAATATGGGGACATGCTTAGTAAAGAAATAATAAATATGGGGACATGGGTCCCTTACCTGAGACCAAGTACAACATGTCGCGCAACATTTTGCGATTTTGGTATTAGGACAGTTGTACTTTTGAATTCCTATAGCAATATGCAACTAGCAAAGAAGCTTTGAGTAGCTTCCACAAACAGATCACCAACAATATGCCACACAGCTGATTTGAAATAACAAGAATTAAATCCATCGGGCCTAGGGGCTTTGTTGTCATTAAAAGAGAACATACAACTTTAATCTCATCTCTAGTAATTCCGCTCCTCAGAGGCTTAGAAAAAAGGGGTAAATTCATAGTTAGCTCCATAAGTTTGGGAAAAAATCAAATCGGTACCCTTAATTTTCAATTCGGAGATTTGAGAACCATTTCTTTCAAACCACATTAATCTTCACTCCTGATCTAAATTCATCGTTAAATCAAATGGTTTTGCATCCACGTGCTTCACACGTGCCTTTACTTCCACCTAAAATGATCAAAATGCCCACACTGTGTTAGAGATAAAGTTGCTCGCCGAAATTGTCTCCCCTCTCTCGCACGAGCGTTGGCCTCTCTCTTCCCTCAATCTCTCACGACTGTCGATAGTCTCCTGCCACCCACTTTTGTCGGAGATCAAGGTAGCACTCATCTCTTCTTGTTGTCGGTTTTCTTGTTTCACTTTTGTCTTTGTTTTGTTCTTTCCCTCCTCTCATGGGAGAATATTTCCCTTTTCTCATTAGTTTCGACATTTAAGAAAGAGATTGAGTGGGTGTTTTGATGAGTAGGAAATGAAGGCATTTGGTTAGTAGTCTAATGGTAGGAAATTGAGTTGGGAGTTTTGGAAAGGAAAAGATTGAATGGGTCTTTCAAACAAATTACCCACCGTGTCTATTCGTTTCTGAGGTAGTTTTGGAAAGGAAAATAATCCATTTCTTTCCTTCTTACTTTGTTATAAGTTGTGATTTTTCGCTTGCATAAATGGCCTACTCTTATTAATGTTTGGGTTGCAGCTTGTTGTATGGTAGAACACATTTTGTAAGTAAAAGAGATCGAGTTTTTACTGAGCTCTGTATATTTTGGCTGGAGTGGCTTAGAAGCCTCAAATTAATATCTAATATTTAATTAACTCAATTTTACTAGAAGTAAGCAACTATTTATTTCTGATATTTATAGCAGAAGCCATTAAGTACGAGACTGCATATTTTTTCAGCCATTGTAATATCTGAATCTAACACAAGTGGTTGCTCGGGAAGTGGTGAAAGTGGAGCTTCTACGGAGGACCCAAAATGTTATTGCGATCTGAGAGCAAAATCGAATATTGCCTTTACGGATGAAAACTTTGGGAGACAGTTTTGGGGTTGTGTGAAATTCAAGGTTAGTGTTTTGTTTGATTGTGTTAAAATTTTAGAGGGGGTAAAATTTTGGTACACAAACGCACTCTTAGTTGCTTGTTAAGCTATAATTGGAAAATAATTTTTACCATAAATATCCTATGGGATTATGTTTTGCGTTAATGTTTTTCAATTGGCTATGAATATTTATTAAATTTGGCATGTGTATATGGTAATATTTATTAATTAGGTGGGGACTATTTTAATGGCAGGATGGAGGTCATTGCAATTATTTTGCATTGAGAGATCCTAAGATGTGTTCGTATGGATGAAGGGTTATTCTAAAACTTCAAGCAATGCATGGGCAGTCGCTTGGCGGACAATTTGCTTGTGAATCAATTGAGAGAGAGCTCCGACAACAAAATCAACTCATTGTTGCCATGATCGAGCAACATCGAGCAAAGATTGTAAATATGGTTGAGTAGCATCGCCTACAAATTGAGGATTTGAATTTTCAAAATCGAGCCAAAATTGAAGCTATGATCCCGCAACATCGGCTAGAGATTGAGATGGAGAGAAGAGTTTCAGATGTAAAGATTAGTGGTTATATGGCTGGTTTCATATTTTGTTTGTTTCTTATTTTTGAAATTTTGGCTGCTCACGTATTTTTTATTGTGTATTCCTTCGAAGTTCATGTTAGCTGCAAGAGGTTTTTATTGTCTTGTTTCTACATTTTGTTGGTCAGTAACTAACTGAATTTGTATGTATTGAGAGACTCATGACTGGGCATGTAGATCTTGTTTAAATAGCTGCAAACAAATTCATTGCCAGGAAAATAGCTACCAACAAATTCATTGCCATCAAAATCCTGTAATCCTACAATAATGTTGATCCTGTCTAAACAAACTTCAAATTCATTACCATGAAAATAGCTGCCAACAAATTCATTGTCATCAAAATCTTGTAATCTTACAGTAATGCAGATCCTGTTTAAACAAACTTCAAATTCATAACCAAATTTGATAGTGGCATATGATATATACAATAAGTTTCATACATACAACCAAGTGCCATAAAAAATACATACCCAATCAGTGCAAGAGCAAGTTCATTCATGCGCTCCCTCATTTTCCTCATCAATCTGTCCTCCAACTCCTTCATCTCTTGTTGTCTCTTAGCTCGCATGAGCTCCATCTCTGTTTCCCCACTCTATTCTCATATGTTCTACCTCAGCTTCTTGTTCTGCTTTCAATCTATATGTCTCCAACTATGCCTATCTTAATTGTCGCGCTACACTGGTGGATGATGAACCCGAGCTTCTTGGAGGCTTCATTGCTCGCCCCAACCCCCTCAAATAACCAGGCTTGGGGCCTAGAACCTGATGGAGAATATCAATGTTGGTGTAGGACCTCCCATCTAAGATATCGCGCTCTTCCAATTCCCTCATCTTTTCCTGCAAAAAACATTATATAGTATGAATCATTAATATTAATGTTACATTCATTTGATGTATATATGTCCAATTATAATATATGACAAATGAAAAGGACTCTACAAGTGATAGCTGTAGTAAATTCGACAGCATAACGACTATAGTAGGAACTATTCCTGAGTACAAAAATGTCATATAGCTATCAATACAAGCAACATAGTATTCCAATAACTTTGAGAGAAGCACTAACTAACACAATCAAGTACCAACACAACCATCAATCAAGAGATCTATTACCAAGCACAACCACCAAGGATGACAATAACTATTAACAGTTTGAAACAAAATCATACCAAATTGGTCAATGTAAGTGTACTCACATGATTGTTCTTAGCAACATCAGACAACCAATCACCATTTTTCCGCTTGTGGGATACATCATACAATTCAACAGTCTCAATCTCTGAAGTTACAGAGGGTGAAGTTTCCTAGAGAATTATGTAATAAGTTAGTAATGAAGTAAATAAAGATAACAATATACAAGTAAGAATTATATCACTTACCAACACTTTTTGATATCGAGCAAACGTCCTCGTACCCCCTGTGTGGAAAACCGTCAAGCCCTTTCTATTTTCAGTGTTTACTTTACACTTTTCCTGGAAACAATTTCATGATAAATGGTTAAACGTGTGCGGAATTACTAATTGTACTCAAAGATATACATGTACCTCATATTTTGGATTAGCAAACATGTTGCACAATTTTGCCCAGGTATCTTCATCCATGTCTAGATGGGGTGTTGAACAGCCACTTCCTTATTCCCTCCCCCTTTCTTCTTGTAGAGCTCATGCAATCTACCCTTAAACTGACGGTAGCTCTTTGCCATTATCATGTTCACCGTCCGTAGGTCCTCTTCTCAATCATAATAGAGATTGAAATCGTCTTGTTACATGACATAATAATACCGTCAGTTATCAAGTAATGAAATGTCATATATAAAGATGAAATATACTTACCAATATGCGCACCCTGACGTACTTTTTGCACTCTGGAGGAACCTCATTCCATGACTCTTTGCACAGTCATCAATAATCGACACACCACTTACCGAGTCGAGTGGCCACTTGCACAATCCATGTGTCAACTTAAAAACCCAAGAGATGATATTTGAGCGGTCATTCGAAACTCAGACAATTTTTTTTTTGCTTCCACTCAGACGAAACATATGTTCATACTGGACATATATATGGTCGAGAATGTATATATACTTGTCCGAACTAATCATTACGACTGTTTGTAGATATCTTAGTTTGCACTTGACATTACGAAGACATAACTTGTGTTTGGCCCAGTTGGATTGTAATATTTGAATTCAAACGTTAAATAGACTACAATCATTTAAAAAATACATATCAATTTAATATTCAATCACAATCCAATTAACACTTTCTAATGATGAAAATAATGTGAACAAAACATGGAAGATACATCAATATGAGTTAGCACTCTTTAATACCTTGGAGTGCAACACATATTAACACACGTGCTACACTTATTACTAATGTGTCAATCCTAACATACATTTCCTTAACACGTCTTGCACATCTATACTAATGTCTTCACAATATCACCAGATTATCAAACTGTATTAAACACATTCTAACAAATTGAGTTTATCACACATCAACTCACATGTGCTACACTCATTATCAATGTCCTCAAGTTAGCATAATGATCTTCATCACTTCGTTGGTGTACATATGATCACAACATGGTAGGTACATGAAATAAAGACGATATTTAATGCAATTAGTGTACATCTGATAAAAATATGGTAGGTACATCATAGTAACATAATGAGTTTAACATACATAACCATAATGAGTAATTCAATGTGAATATATAGTTCAAACTAACATATATTAGTTTGAACTAAAACCTAGTATGTTCGCACTAATCTAAGGAGTTCGCACTTACCTATACCAGTTCGGACTGAAAATGCCAAGAAAAAAATTGGAGCGATCACATGAAAGTCAAATGAAATATATGTTCGAACTAGCACATGTAAACGTATGAACTCAATATACATTAGTTTGGACTATAACATATACGTTCACAGTTGGAATGACAGTCACTGCCAATTAAAGTGATTATGGTTGTCCAAATTAAGGTAGCCTTAGTTTGAACTGATTCACGCGACGTCGTTTTGATGTTTTAGTTTTAACTTAAAACGTTCATTTTAACGTGGCCGGAGGAAGCCTACAAAAATTAAAATTTGAAGTTCGAACTGGGTATAGAATTCATGCGACATAGTTCGAACTGCAGGAAACTTAGTCCAAACTATTAAAACCGAAGTTCAAACTGGTAAGTACAACATCGTTCTGATGTTCACTTTTATATAAAAACATGAAATTTAACGTGGCTGGAGGAATCCCGCGGGAAAAAATTTTGAAAGTGAAAACTAGTAAAAATAATGTTTCGAACTTTCTGTTCTATTCAAACTAAATTATCAACGTCTAAACTATGCTATAGTTTGAACTCTAACTCTGTTATTGTTAGTTGGGAAGCAAATTTTCAAGTGCACATTGAATTATAGTAAGCGGGACATAAATTTTTCAGTTGAAACCGAGTTCACACCAGTTTCACTCAAACTCCCAATATATTTAAGTGTTTGGAATTTTTATGCGTTCAAGAAGCTACGTCATGTACCGCTCCCTTACCCTATTTGAGATGTCATCCTCTTCCTCAACGTCTCTAAGCAGATCGAACCGAGAGGCTTTTGCCTATTCTCCTCAACATGTGAAGGGACTTCAGCAGCATCTAAGAAGTTTGTCAAGAGGAGACCGTAAGGAACGCCATTCACCTCGAAGGAATCTGTTTCCTTCATGATATTCCAAAAGATCAGTGATGGAAGGTCCGCTGGGACCCCTTCACGATGTAGACCATGAGCTTCCATCCATATGTGTGTATCCGCTAAATTAGTTAGCACTACAATAACTTTAGTTAGAACTGTTATTCTGGTTATACAAGTTTCAACTGATATTTTTGAAGTTCGAACGGAATTGACGCATTAAATGAAGGGTCACATCACATCGCATCGATTTGCTCTGTCTGAACCATTTGAACTAGGATATACATAGTTCAGACAAGTTTAAATAAATCAAATTTTAGACAGGTGTCGAACAAGGGGAATTTAACAGTCAAATCTCACATTAGTTCGAACCTACAAAATGTAAGTTTGAACTAGTCTATTTAGTGTCAACTTGTTTTTTCATAGTCCCAAGTTGTACATTATTGGGACGTTTGTTTCTCGTTCCAAAAGTGTAGTCGGAACTTTATTATAATTAGTTTGAAGAACCATATATTAGTCTGAACACTAAAGTATTTTTGGGACAAAATGTTGTCATCCCAAAGTTATTCCCGCCATGATCCGCCAGTTTATTTGGGACGGATGATCAGAATCCGTCCCTAAAATCCATTCTTTAGGGACGAAAAGAGGTACTCGTCCCTAAATACGTTCTTTGACACCCCTTTTGGGACGACACCTTTGTTGCGTCCCAAAAAAGGCCCTTTAGGGACGTTTTTTGGTCGTCCCAAACAAAATACGTCCCTTAAGATCAATTTTCTTGTAGTGATATTTAATGGCATTGAAAGCACTAGCGATAGCCCAAGGCATGGAGATACCCGGTCCAACGGCCAGTAGATCACTTCATAGTCTTCGCCTGTCCTCATGGTTATTGTCACCGTACACAAAGGAGGATAACAGGATGCACCACTAGTCATTGCGGTCACCAACCAATCAATGGATGGCTTGATCAGTACAACTGATGATTGGGAGCTTCAAAAGTAAAGGATCCAGCCAAGTCAAAACTTGTTTTTTGCTACATTAATTTGTTGTACTCTAGTCTAAATAATACATAAAATATCCAAGGACTTATCCTTGATGAGGTTCCTTAGTTCTCCCTGTTTTAATGGGTCATTTAACCCTTTGATATTCCAAGCACTAAATGTTATAGATAATATCATAATCAATTTATAAGATTTGGTATGATATTATCACGATATCAGATACTTAATTTTAATGTGAGATATTGTCAAGATCTTAGAGGTTCAAGTTTAAATGTAGGAATATCCTTCCTATCATACTTTGTATTATCTCTATAAATAGAGACTTTTAACTTGTACTTTGTATAAATTTATAATACAAAATACAACTATAGAGTGTTTTTAGGATGTAGTTCTTCTAAACTGAACCACTTAAATATTTGTCTCTCCTTACTATTTCTCCTATTCGCTCCATATTATCCTTCAATTATGTACTATGATATCTTTTCTTTCATGGTATCAAAGCTAGGCTTCTTACAACTATATTTTGGGTCTAGCGGCCCCAAGCTTCTGCGTCTTGCATCTTTCAGTAAGCGTTCCAACAATATCTTCAAGTTGTCTTACAAGTTCTATTGTCCCCACATATTTATTGGCATTTGCAATGAGAAAAAAAGAGGTGAGTGAAAGAGAGAGAGAGAGAGAGAGAGAGAGAGAGAGAGAGAGAGAGAGAGAGATATGTTCGAAAAAATTACGAAGCGAACAATTAATAAAAAGAAAAAAAAAAGAAGGGAGAAAAAAGAAGAAGAAAAAGGAGAAGGGTTGAAGCAGGTCTGGTAGATAGGTTTTAAGTTTCTCCATAAAAAATTCCAAACCTTTTTATATACTTATTGGAAGTTAGTTCTTAAAATTGAGTGTTTAAAAGTGGTAAAAAACATGGTTTTAAATGAATCGAACTATGTGCTTAAGTTGAAGCGGTCGACCGGTCTTCGACCGCTTGGTATAGCGGTCGACCAGTTGATTTTTTAAATAGATCAGTTGAGCTTCTGAAAAAATGACCGTTGGGTAACAGTAACTTGAACCGGTCGACCAGCTCGTTTTGACAGACGACATCCAACAGCTATAAACGACTAGTTTTCATATATTGCCTATAAATACACCTTCATAACGTCCAAAATAAATACACAACGAACACATATCATTTAGATCACTTGAGAAATATTTCAAACCTTCATATTTCATATTTCTCATATCATTCACACAAAACACACTTTTATATCCTTATCTTTGTGTGAATCAAGAGATAGAGTTTTCCACTTTCATATCCACTCTTTGAGAGAGTTTATTCTTGTAATCTTTATATCAAGAGAGATGATTCCTATAGTGAGGGCTTAGAGAGGGTATATCTCAAGCTTTGAGGGATTGTGAGTAGTGAGCCCGAAAATCACTTGTATGGGTTGTGAGTGTTGAGCCCGGGAAAAATATTTGTACTGTTCTCTAGCATTCTGAAGCTAGAGTGTACGTTATTTGTAGAATATAGGAAAAACCTCAAGGCTCAGTGAAGGAGTTTGAGGGATGGATGTAAGCGCGCTTGCCGAACCACCTAAAAATCACGTGTTTTCTTCTCTAAACCCTTCTCTTTAGATTTAACATTTATTTATACTTGTTGCATATATATATATATATATGTGTGTGTGTGTGTGTGTGTGTGTGTGTGTGTGTGTGTGTTAAATTATCATTTACTTTACAAACGCGATTTTGGGAGATAAAAGCGAAAAACTTTGGAATCTCAATTTACCCCCCTCTTAGGTTGCCTTAATCCTAGGACTTACAAAATACGCAATGTAAACAACAGAACACACGCTAATGAAATATTCCGTCAAATCTATATAAAGTTCCAGTGAACTAATTTAAACTACAAATGTCGTAAAAAAAAGTTTGACAGTAAGCAAAATACAAGATAATCTCTATCTTTACGAAGTACAATTAGATGTAGTAATCTAATCTCACCCAGAACGACCGGAGATAGGGATGGAGAGGCAGAGAGAGAGCAGCAAGGGAGAGAGAGAGATCTGACGTTCTGTGGAGGAGGAGAGGCAAAGAGAGGTAGAGTGAGAGAGGGCTAGCTGAAAGAGAAGAGAGGGGGTTTTGACTGTAAAGATGGCTGGAGCGGAAGCGGGAATTTGTCTCTAAATGAACTTTTTCCTCTCACATAGCACACTATTTTTTTATACTTCAATAATCACACTATTATATCCTAATTACTACTTTGCTTGTAATTGTAATACACTGTATACTCTAGTACTTAGTCAAATAACTTAGTACCTAAAATAACTTAGAAATAATAGTAATTTGTAATTTTAACAGTACTTAAAAATCTTAGTACTTAATATTAAATACATAGCATATTATTCTACACTCTTTTTTATAAACTAGTATAATAATCTTAATTAAAATAAGTTGGTAGTAATAATATATAATAATTATGATTTAAAAGTATAATGTTTTCTATATAATATTGCATGATTTATTATGTGTTTATCATATACATGATATGTGCTAATTAACCTAAATACTTTATATGTATGTACATATATACGTAATGACTAAATCATAGCCTCTAAGACCATATATTAAGTTATGTACTTTAATTGTATAAGTTAATCTCACAAAATCTTTTTGTTTGAAATTAAATAATGTGTCCTAATTAAATTGTATTATATTACTAATTATTCAAAATATATATGATCATTATAAGTATGATAATAGATGTTTTGTAAACTACTTAGATTTAGTCAATAAATATGCAATTACCATAAAAACAATGGATTATAGACAAAAATATATCATATAACAACTTCAATTTTCACAACACTTCCTCCAATTTCATATTTTATTAAGTAGGTCCTTTAAAGTAAAAATTTTCAAATACATGACAAAATAAAATTATATATTAAAATGAATAAAATAATTATTTACATTAAATAACTTAGAATTAATAAATAATTTTTTTTGCACATACCTATAGAAGCATTTTGCTTAAAAACGCTGCTAAAGGTGTAAGATACAGTGGCGATCACTATAACCTTTGATGTAGATACTTAATTTCTAGCAATGTTTTGCAAAAAACGTTGCTACAGTGGGTCTATAGCTTCGATCGGCGCCGCTATAGATAAAAAATTCAGCGGCAGTTTCCAAAAATCGCTGCTAAAGTGGGTTTTTAACAGCGGTCAATGACCCCCGCTATAGGTCATTTGTAGCGGTGTTTGTCCACAAATGCCACTAAAGACACTCTTTAGCGGCATTTTTGGCGACCGCCGCTAAATACCTATTTTTTGTAGTGACCGATCACTGGAAGATGTGCACCCATAGCCTTGATTAGTTTAAAGAGTGTCCTCTAAGAGCATGAAGCAATGCTCTTACCTTATGTGAGTTTTGCGGAGAATGAAAATTACGAATCAGTCCCAAAGAAAGAAGAAGTAGGATGCACAACCTTTACTTTGGAGGTCAATCAGAGTATGGTGATAGATGAATAATCTGAGATGAAATTATTTTTGAAAGAAAGAATGGAGTAAAAGAAAAAGGAAAGTGCATCATTCATTTATTTATTCATTGTATTTATTTCGTACGCTTTTGTTATTATCACTGTATTTCTCGCATTAGTGTTGCTTATATATTTTATTTTCTCCACCTTACTGAGTACTCACTCTTTTAGTGTTATGTTGTTATTGTGATACCTATAGTCGACCTCTCATGATAATGCACGAGATCCGCCAGAGCTATGTTCATGGGACCCATTGCTGACGGTCCAGGTTTTCAGCATTTCTACCATTGGTCGCCAATAGAGCCACTACCACCACCCCCACTCTCGATGGCCTATTAGTTTATGGATGCGTTGCCGCCAGAACCTGTGGATCTAGGGCATTATGGTGGCATAACTATTGGTCGCATTTTTGTAGGACTTTCGTACCTTTTGTGGATATGTTATGTTGTGATTGTAATGAGCGAGTTACTTCTTATTCAGTAGTGTTATTCATTGGAATTGAAAATTTCAGGTTTCCCTCTACCAGTACTGTCACCAATACCGGTTTTTCGGTACTCGGTATTCGACTAATTTAAATTGCTTCTGCTGTTGGATTAATTTCGCGTGATAAAGCTCGTTGAAGAAAACAAGACTCATTTATATGTTCCAATAAATATATTATATTTTCCTCCTAACTGACTGAGTTGGGAAATGGATAAGAATACGCTCCTATGTCCCACAACTCATCTTAATACGCGTGTATTCAGTAGGAAGTCCTGAAGATCTACAGGGAACACAAGGCAGCTTGGTCTTCAGTCTACTCACACACTCCTCCAGAGCAATCAGAGCCCGCTTCCCCCCACCCCCGTCTATGCACAAGCTCACCTTCGACGTAGCTGTTAAAGACAAATTCCTCACGGTCGCTGTTGCCTTTTTTTATTCTTCAGGTTCAAAATATGCCTGGGCACAACGATTTCCCCCAGACACGCCAAACGTTGGTGAGGCAACAGCTACCCTTCTAGCTACCACCAGAGCCCAATAAATGGGACTAAGCCTATTAATTCCCTTGATTCTATTTCCGAAACTGGCACACTAGATGACTTCAAACTTTATGAAATTTGGGTTGGTCGCTAAAACCATCATCTCAATTCAGTTAAAACTAATGGCAGTCCATATAAAAAAGAAACCCTACGCTTTGAGCCTCTTGAGAACAGTTGAAAACAAATTCTAAGACAAACTTCAACAACCAGCACCATGGCAAGGACTTCGGAGTAGTTTGTATGAAAACATGCATATCCGGTATGGATGCACAAGCAAGTGGAGAAAAAAGAAAATGGCAAAGAACCCCTCCGATAAATAGGCACAACAATTTTAACCTTAGCTCAGTCCCCCATGTAGCAATAGATGTATAGCGACTTAAATCAGAACCATGAAAGGAAATGCACTTCAACATCATGAAAATTACATCTGATTTGTGTCCTAGAAAATTCCAAAAACATAGTCTAATAAACACCTAATGTCTAAAACCAGCCGTTTTTCATTTGATGCACCATGTCTCTAGGCATGCCACTAGAGAACCAAATGACTTTGAAGTGAAGTACATGAGGCTGCCCCTCCCAGGAAAATGATTCAAGAAAAATAGGCAAAAGAAAGGAAGCATACATCCCGCCCCTACTGCCCATGCAACTTAGACAAGTCTCTTTCTCCCTCATTTGTCCACTTTTTTACTTCTTTTTTTGGTCGCCTTTGCATTGTTTGCCGCTTTTTTCATCGAGGAATTGTTACAATGGGCAGAAGAAAATCAAAAAACAAAAATCAAGATGCAACAAGATCAGGTGTTTCTGCCTCGATGGATAATAAGGCAGTGTGCACTTTACCCAACCAATTGTCCAGACGATCACGCAAGGATTTGATCTGTGGAATCCCCAGAACTCTCGGCTGCACCCAGGATACATGCACTGTTCCCTCAACTTGATCAATTATTCCCTCGATTAGATGAACCTGCAGCAAATTTGCCACGTGTCTTAAGTAAAGAATAGGTGAGTTCCCAATAGAATTCCTTTAACAATCAAGGAAAAGGTTAAAAAAGGAAATTCTATTAACCAGAAAGCATGTGTTCGAGGAGAGAGACAAAACATTAATCACCCCAAAAATGCATGAGGCCAACCCAAGGTTATCGCACACCCATCGGTAAAGGAACAAAGTTTCCACCTTTGTTGATGTAAATTGGCAAACCATTGGCATGATAAGTTCTTCCCTATCCCCAGAAATAAGGCAAAAGTGCACACCAAACTAGATGAGAAACAAATAACACAAAAGTTGAATTACAAAGGAATAAATCATGCAGGACACATGCCAGGAAACTTCGTAAAGGTAATGAAGATTCGCAAAGTATTTAAAGATCAATGACTCTTCATTAACATTTGAAGGACACAGGCTTACAGAAAGGCTCTTCATAAGCAGATGTTCCACATCCTCGATAGAAAGTTTGGTGCACTCTGCAATGATACTCAAAGGTATAGTTCGATCATCGGCCGACCGGCTGCAAGGAAGCGTATCTCATTTCAATCCAAGAATGATTTATACACATCATATCTACATGTCTCCTCTGGCACAAATGAAAAGTAAAAGAATATGAAAGAACAAAAATGAAGAAAGTGCTAAACCTGAAAATAATTTCCATCAAGCACAGAATGTTTATCTTTTCCAACAGTTTCTTCTCGTTGTCAACTAATGCTGGCTGAGCGCTCAAAGCAGCATTATGCACCCGACATAGTTCCTGATAACGAACTAAATCACCAGAGTTGAATGCCTGAAGAATATAATAGAGCCACTCAACCTTTGTCCCCAGAAGACTCTTAATCTGCAGATGTTAAAAGATGGTCATCACCCAATGTAGGAGGCAGCTATATAGAAACTCTACGAACATAGTATGAGAGAAGACAACAGTTCCAAAAAGGAATACCAATCCTAGCATTATTTCCACCTTTCCATGCAGTACATATTTTGTAAGAACAAGTTCTTCTAGAAAGGCGTACAGCAAGATTGTTTAAACATTAGTCATATATTTTTCTAGAAACATGTCCAGCAAGGTGTTGTCTAAACATTTTTTGTAGCACCACCACTTTGCAAATGTGAAGGAAACCATTTTATCCTCTGTGAGGGGTGAGCAGCATGACACTAACTAATTAAAGAGAATAGATAAAAAACAAATCAACATGAGTAAGGACCTTTGACAAAATACACTTACAATAGGATGGGCGAGCAACTCTCCAAAGTTGTAGATGTTATCTCCCAGTAGTGCAGAAAGAGACAAATCAAATGCCAAATCCTAAGATACAAATTAATTAACAAAAGGTTACAATCACATGATAGACTAACAGAAAACAAAAATGTTCATGTGCCAACCAGCAGTCAGAATAAGTGAAGCATATATGATCTTAAAACAATCCTTGATTAAACTGCATGCACTCGAAGCTCTTGCTTGTGCACTAATTACAATGTTGCAACAATTACAAAATAAACGAATCAAAACATACTAGACCTTTAAATGCAGTCTATGAAGATTTAGCTGACATAAAATATTGTCAGAAGAACGGGTTTATAAAAATATTTGCATCATCACCATGATTTCTTTCCATAATGACCTCAAGCAGAAAATACGGACCAAGTGAGTCACTACTAGCTTCAAAACAATGCCAAAGTACCATGATTTATAATTTGAAGTTTCTCCTAGCTAATTAAAATCTTAAAAGAGGTTTGTAAGTGTCGTTTAACTATATTTGTTCTGACACATTTGCTCAGCTTGAACACAAACCTGAATAATGACCATCAAACCATCCACCCAAACCAGGGCTTTATTTGCCTTCTGAGGAGAATAATTGGTCAACGAACATGCATATTTAATTTTCATACTGGCACTATAACTTACAACTTAAAAGATCTAATGGACAATCAAAGTCAGAATAAAAAAAAATACTAAGACTTCTACACTAACAACAAACTAGAAAAAAATTGAAACTCAGCAAACCATTGTATCTAGCATCACAACCAGAAATTTCATGCCTTCCAGTAAGAAATGTAGGTTCAACCCAAAAGACCATGACCAGAGAAAAGCAAACCAACAACTATTGAAGCCAAACCACTGACTTCTAAGCCAGATAAAGAAGAGCACAACCAAAATCACATACCAGCTTAAATGATTCTGAGAGAGACTCCACTGACGTATACGCCAGATAAAGAAGAGCACTTTTATAGAATTCAGCAAATTCTTGACGAAATTTATGGAACTGAGATGAAACCCAGTAATAGTTAGCATAAACAGATGGATCAATGTCGGTCATGCTGTCCAGGGTACTCTTTCCATCATCTAGAAGATTCTTGCACTCTTTTTGGTCCCCATGCTCAAGTTTGAATATGGCAATTTGCATCTTCATGTAAAGGATTGGCTCTTCGATACGCTGCTCTCTCGTGGCTCGAAGTTTCTCAATCACCCCTTCAAGATAACTAATGGCAGCTTCTTTCTCTGAATACTGCCTTGAAACTATGACAGTAAAATGTGCAAGCTTGAGAAGGTTGATTTTAGTCTCAAAGTCAGTGATGAAATTGTGATATAGCTGTATCAGAGCATCGCCGGCCTGAAATAGAACATGGGGTAAAACATGTGCGACGAGAGTAAAAAATTCCCAAATGATCCACAGACATCTTGTCCAGATCATCGTCAAATACATAGTACCCCCAGCCAATGGAAGAAAATTGAAACTACAAGTGTTACATCACTATTAAGACAATGCAACGGACTTGGCAAGTTAATAAGGAATTCTGCATAGGAATGGACATCAACAGGAAAAAATGGCGAAGAATCTACGATAAAAAGGTCTGCTATTATTCTTCAATAACATGATAGTGTGCAAGCTAGCCCTGTTGCACCAAAGCCTATTAACGATATAGTATCATCTCAATAGACCAAATTCAGCAGCCAAACTCCTCATCATGTATCCCTGGCCCATGAAGATTTTCTGTTTCAACACCATTGTAGAGGCTACAGAGGAAGCATACATGATTACAGAAAATTTAAATTACAATCATAATTAAAAAAAAAAACCAAGGGTCTTGTATCCTCTACCCTATGATTCTTAAATTCCAAAATATACTACGAATCCCTGGCTGCATGTCATTTATTCCCAATAACCAATCACCTCTTCTCCTTCGAACACACAATTTACCAGATCCAACCATAGCAAACAGATTGAGAGACACATTATAATTTTATCACTTCCACTAGCCCTTGGACAACAAACACACATTTCTTTGAGATGTTAAAGTGGCAAAGCGTGATGATAAGCCACAGATGGATTAGTCCCTTGGCTAGTTCCATTTACTGGTGTCCTCATGTTTTGTGATACAAAACCGCAGAATTTGTTTAGTTTATCATGCTTAGACAAACCTCAGGAGTTTGTACCTACACAAGGGTGAAAAGGGTGCTCAGATTATTACTCCAGATTAAGAACACTAAACTAAAGACCACGAGATAAGCAAAGTTGCGATGCACACATTCGTCGAGTCTTCTCTGGCGAGGTGGCTCTCGGGTGATGACCACCACCCATTGGCGCTGGTAGTGGAGCCTCAGGCGACGCTGTCTGTGGTGGTGGGGGAGGTTTCCGGCGACGTGCTGGCGATAGGTCTGAAAGCCCTCCATGGAGCTATTTTGGACCGCTCCTCGCTTGGCTTGCAGGAGTCGTCGGGCAGGCTCTTTTCGGAGCCAAACCATGCCGACAATCAGATTGGGACCTCTCATAGTGGGGTTTCAGAGGGAGAGGCTCCTGTTGCCGTCGATGGGGCCCTTAGTCTTCTGGAGGCAGCGAGTTGGGAGGGTGAGGGGAATCGGGCAGGGCTAGGGGATTTTTCTGGGGCTCCCTCACTTGATCTAGAGGTGGGGAAAAGCTCTTTTTGGCCGACATCTGGCGTGGAAACCAACCATGTGCCTTCTCAGCCATCTTGCAGTACTATTGGGGAGCTGGTGTGTGTACCTACCGGCAACCCAATTGTGGAAGTGGAACCTCTTGCAGTGTACACTATCCCGAGTGAAAGGGAGGACTTTTCTGCCAGTCTTGATTCTTCAGACTGGGTGCTGAGTATGGTGACCTCTTTAAGGCATTTGGTTGGCTTGTCTTGTGAAGGTCATGAGGCGGATTTGGAGGCCCTATTTGCAGCTTTGGAGAAGGAGAGGGAAAACTGGTGTCCTAAGACACCTTGTAAGACGGGGAGTAAACTCCAAAGATAATTGAAGGGGTTGAAATCTGCTGTTAACTATGAGGGGAAGACCTATGTGTCGAGAAAAAATAGAAAGGATGGGAGGGACTCATGTAAGTCTAAATGAAGCTCAAAATTCTGTGTTGGAATGTTCGGGGGTTGAATGATAGGGTGAAGCGCAATAATGGTGGTGTTTGTTTACCGAAATTTTGGGGAATATTCCCAAAATTTTGGGTAAACAAATGCAACCAATGTGGGTAATTTATTAAGGAGGTGGAAACCGGAGGTGGTGTGCCTCCAAGAGATTAAGTTGTTGGAGGTGAAGAGGGCTACCATTAGTAGTTTATGGTGTAGTTTGGAAGCGGTGGGTGCTTCGGTGGCATTTTACTCTTATGGGATTCGAGGGTGTTAGATATGGTGGACTCTTGTGTGGGTAGTTTCTCTATGTCGGTGGTTTTTCGAAATGTTGAGGATGGTGTTCAATGGATGTTCTCGAGGGTTTATGGCCCCAATGATGACCGCTGCAGGAGATTATAATGGGAGGAGTTGGATGGCGTGTTCGCTTGGTGGAACATTCCTTGGTGCATTGGAGGCGATTTCAATGTCAATCAGTTGGTGGATATTCGATGTCGGGAGGCACTTTTACTTCGTCGAGGGGTAGAGCCTCTCAATCTTGGTCTAGAATTGATCACTTCCTTTTTAGTGCTGATTGTGAGTCCTTATTTCCTAATCTCCTTCAAAGGAGACTTCAGCGATTGTTCTCGGATTATTTTTCCATTCTATGAGAGATCGGTAAGCGTGGTGGGGGTAGGGCTGCACAATGCCACCGTAAAATTCCGGTGACACCGGCACTGGCACTGGGTTCTCGGTACCCGACCTAACAGTGCTGGTGTAGGTTTAGTTTTTTGAAAAAACCGGATTTTTTTTTTAGTTTTTGTTTTTTTAGTTTAGTTTCTACTCAATAGTTTAAACTTTAGTTTCACCTGAAGACGTAGTATTCTAGAAGCATGACAATGTCTATTCAATAGTTTAGTTTCACCTGAATATTTGACATTTGTTGTTGGTTTTGTCTAATCAAATACTTACATTCAAGTTACCAAGAAGCTTGCTAGGTGAATGAACTAGTTATATAGAATTTTGGTAGAAAAAATTACAAATTTATTGTATTTAGAAGGGTATATATTAAGGCATTGGAATCCTAATTAAAGAGTTTAATGTCAAACTTTGGTAAGTACATCGCATAATATAAGTCAAGAGGTCGAGATTCTAACACGAAAAATTTTAAATCAATGTATGAGTTTAAGAGTTTTTATGAAATTTTAACAAATTGTCTAAATTTCTAAAATTGACAAATCGCTATTAAATTTATATCATGTTTGCAAAATCAGTCACTCAATTACATTTTAGTTCAAAAATTCAGACAGTCATCACGTTTGACAAGCGCTCGAGCACTCAGTTAAAATTTCAGACAGAAACATAAGCGTTCGACGAGGGTTTGACAAGCGCTCGAGCGCCTTCCGGCGAATTTCAAAAATTGCTGAATTTGTGGATCTTCCATATGAAACCCAAACCAAGGGAAACCCTACTAGGTTTTGAACATGTTTTAAAATTGTTATTGATTTGTTAATTAGAGGGAAAACACATATTCTCCCTTCCAAATGTTGTTAGGGTCTAAACAGGATTTTTCAAAAGGTAATAGTTTCTACTTACAGTGACGTCTCTATTACTTTGGACTTTAAATTTTCATCTTATCTTTTAAGATAATCTTTAATTTTATTGATTTTGAAATTTGGATTTCATTAATTTAGATTTTATTGATGTGATTAATGGACCAAAAGAAAAAAGAAAAAATACATTGGGCCAAGTGCGTAAAATGCTAAAAAAATGGCTCAATATGAATGTAGAATAACCGGAAACCGCCAACGCTAAGGGCCGGTTTTTGCCCTTAACAATGTAGGTGTAGGTGGAAATTTTTTCAAAACCGGCCTACCCGTTGTAGGTGCCGGATTTGGCCAAAACCGGCACCTACACCGGGGTTGTGCAGCCCTAGGTGGGGGTAAGAAATCTTTCCGCTTTGAGAATATGTGGCTTAAGGCGGAAGGTTTTCAGGATTTGGTGGGGGCGTGGTGGAGGTCTTATGATTTTGCTGGTTCCCTTAGTTTCATGCTTAATGCTAAGCTGAAGTCATTGAAGAATGATCTTATTAAGTGGAACCGGGAGGCATTTGGCGATCTGAATTATAGGAAATCTTTGTTGTTGGGTGAGTTATCTGTGTTGGATGAAAGGGATGAGAGGGGGAATCTTGATGAGGAAGGCAAAAGACATAAATTGGAGGTGTCTTCTGAACTGAATATTTTGATAGGCATAGAGGAAACTAGCTGGAGGCAGAAGTCTCGTGCCTTGTGGCTTAAGGAGGGAGATAGGCGTACCCAGTTTTTTCATCGTATGACCAACTCTAATCGTAGAATTAACTCGATTGACAGCTTGGAGGTGGATGGGGAGTTATTGGAGGAGCCGGAGAGGAGATTGTCAGTCATTATTGTTCCTTGTTTAAGGAGCCTTTCTCTTGGAGACCTTCTCTAGACGATTTGGCTTTTGATTCCATTTTTGGGGTTGAGGCGGATTGGCTCGAAAGGCCCTTTGATGAGGAGGAAGTGGTTGGGGTAGTGATGAGTTTTAACGGGGGAGGTGATCAAGGGTGATGTCCTCTACATTTAATGAGTTTGCACAACATGGGAAGTTTGTAAAAAGCCTCAATGCAACCTTCATTGTGCTGATTCCCAAGAAAGTGTCGAATTGAAGGATTTTCACCTTATTAGCCTTGTGGATGGGGTTTACAAAATTCTGGCTAAGGTGCTAGCGAATAGGCTGAAGGTGATCTTGGGTGGTATCATCTCGCCCTCTCATAATGCGTTTGTGAAAGGTAGACAGATTTTGGATTCCGTTCTCATAGTTAATGAGTGCATTGAATCCAGGATGCGCTCCCACATCCCGGGCATGTTCTGCAAATTGGATGTTCACAAGGCATATGACCACGTGAATTGGAGGTTCCTTTTATACCTCTTGAGGAGGTGTGGATTTGGGGCTAGGTGGTGTAGATGGATCGAGTTCTGCATCTCCACCGTAAAATATTCGGTGGTTGTGAACGGATCTCCTCATGGTTTTTTCGATGGGTCTCGTGGGTTGCGTCAGGGTGATCCCCTTTTACTTTTGTTGTTTGTTATTGTCATGAAAGCTTTCAGTAGGATGATGCAGATGTTGGTCGACCATGGTTCCATTGAAGGGTTCAATGTTGGAGTTGGTGGTAGAGGTGGGGTGAGCATATCTCATTTATTATTTGCGGATGACACTCTCATTCTTTGTGGAGCTGATGAGGGCCAATTTCTACATCTTCGTTGCCTTCTCCTTTTGTTTTGAGGTAGTGTCGGGTTTGAAGATTAATCTCTCCAAGTCCGAAGACATCCCTACAGGTACCGTTGTCAATGTGCATGCTTTGGCTTCTATTTTGGACTGCCGGGTTGCTTCTTTGCTATCACTTATCTGGGTCTTCCCTTAGGGGCACCTTTCAAATGTTCTCGCATTTTAAGTGATTATTGAAAGAACGGAGCGAAAGTTGGCGAGGTGGAAACGGTGTTATCTCTCCAAGGGTGGTAGAATCACGTTGATCAGGTCTACCCTATCTTATATTCCCACTTATTTTTTGTCGCTCTTTCCTATTCCTGTTGCGGTGGCTAATAGGTTGGAGAAGATTTATAGGGATTTTTTTATGGGGAAGTGATGATAGTGTGCATAAATTTCATCTTGTGAAGTGGGAGAAAATGTGTTCTCCTATTAGTAGCGGTGGGTTGGGCTTGAGAAGGCTTGCAATGGCTTTGGCGGTTTGGGGCCGAGCAAGATAGTTTGTGGAGAATTGTTATCATGGAAAAATATGGCTTTGTTTTGGGTGGGTGGAACACTCTTGTATGTAATGGCTGTTATGGTGTTGGTCTCTGGAAGAACATTAGTAAAGGATGTGATTCCTTTGCTGAGAACATCCATTTTGAGGTGGGAAATGGAATGAGAGTTCGTTTATGGATGGATCATTGGTGCGGTGAGCAATCCATAAAATATATGTTTCCTCTTTTGTTTTCTCTAGCATGCATGCAATAAGAATGATTTGGTTGCGAACTGCTTGGAGAGGGTTTCCGGGAGTGCTTCGTGGAATATTCAGTTTGTTAGGTGGGCAAATGATTGGGAGTTAGAGGAGTTTTCTGCGCTCTTCTCTTTACTTTATTCTAAAGTTTTGAGGACTCATGCTGAAGACAAGATGAGATGGGTGAGATCTAAGAATGGTGTTTTCTAAGTGACTTCTTGGTATTCGATTCTTGTTGGGGATCTCGATGAGAGCTTTCCTTGGCGACAGATCTGGAGGTCTTTAGCCCCGCCTAGGGCGTCCTTCTTTGTTTGGGAAGCCACCCATGGAAGAATCCTTACTACTGACAACTTGCGGAGGAGGGGAGTGTACATGCTTGATTGGTGTTATCTTTGCAAATGTGTTGGGGAGTCCGTTCAGCACATTTTGTTGCATTGTTTGGTTGCTAGGGAATTGTGGTCCTTAGTACTCTCTATTATGGCCAATGATTGGGTGATGCCTAGGAGGGTTGCTGATGTGTTGTTGTGCTGAAAAAGGGACTTTTAAGGACCCTCAGGCTAGGGGTGAACACAACCGGACCGGACCGGAAAACCGAAACGGATTTGCGGTCCGGTCCTAATTCTTAAAATGCGGTCCGATCTGGTCCTCTTTTTTAATAAATGTGGTCCGGACCGGACCGGACCGCATTTATTAAAAAAATAAAAAAATATTTTTTTTTATAATTTTTAATAAAAATTAAAAACTTAAAACGTTTAATTTTAATCTAAACTAAAACTTAACATTTTTAGATGCACTTCCCCCTTTGAAACTAACTTTAAAAAATTAGAAAAAAAATTTAAAAATAAAAAAAAAATTGAAAAAAAAATTAAAACCGGTCCGGAGCCAACAGTACAAGAGAAAATACTGAAGAACCCTAACACAAACACCCACCCACCCTAACACAAACACCCGCCCACCCTAGCACAAACACCCACCCGCAACCCACTAGCCACCTGGACTCACCCAGACCACCCAACCAAACAAGATTAGCCCAAATGAAACCCTTAACAGTGAAGCCCATAGCTCTTAGTCTTCCGAGAGACCGAAGAGGACCCTTCATAGATGACCGAAGACTGCAATCCCTTCAGCTCCCTTAGCAACCTCCCACCAGATTTCCTAGACTTCTTCGAATTAAGCTGCATCCGATCACGTTCCAACACAGCAAAAAGATCCCTCAGCTTATCCTCTTGACCACCACACGACAGCCCAACCATCTGACCCACAGAGGAAACCATATCCAAAACCCACGCTGGAGAATCCGTCTGCCCCTTCCCTTCAAAGAATCCACTGGAGTTTTGTAAGGTACAACCGCAAACCCATCAAGACTGCTGTCTACACAAACGAGAGGATCAACCTCCGTTTCCACATTTGCCCTGGACGACGACGGCCCAACCCCCTCCTCTGCCACAGAACAAGGACTGAGAGACTCGGGGCCCCCGAGACAGGCTCTTCCCAGCCGCTCCCCACCCTCAGGACTGTCGACTCCCTCAGGACAGCCAGCTACCATACCCATAGACTCACGGCTAACCCCTAGCTCCCCACGTCAAAACGCCTGCCCCCAAGCATCTCACCTAGCCTCTCTGCCACTCCCGTTCCCTGAACATCACCAGAAACCGCTAAGGAAGAGCCGGCGACCAGATCTGTGCCGTCGACTCCTCGATCCGGCGACGAAAACCCCCCCTGGGACGAGACAAGCTTATCAGGAGACACGGGAGCAGAGATCGGCGCCATCTCCGTCGCCGGAAAGGCCTCCGGGATCCTACCCCCCACCCCCGCAGTCGCCGTCGACCCTCCGTCCTTCGCCGGAGGTCGGTCAGCATCGTCGGTGGTTCGTCGGGCATCTCCCGCACCCGTAGGCTCACGGTCAGCCACTAGCATAAGATCCGGGTCTGGATGGGTACCCGACCCTGACCAAAAGGAACCCGGCCCAAGAAGACCCACCGAAGGAGCCTCCTGGGCTAGAGCCAGCTCGCCTGGGCTTGATAGCAGAGACTCCGGCCCAACCCCCTGCACCAGCCCTTGCTCTCCCACCCAAGTGGGCCCAGCCCCCTGCACCAGCCCTTGCTCTCCGACTGAGCCTCCTGGGCAATTGCCCTTCCTCTCCCACCCAAATGGACCCAGCCCACCTGCTTCCAAAGAGATTCCAGTACCCGACCCACCCTCACACCCTAACAAATCTAAAAGCAAGTCAATCTCTGCACGAAGCCCCAGCAACTTCTTTCTCCAAAAAGACTCGACAGCCACCCTGCCACCAACCGACTGAACAAAGCGTACAGGCTCCTTGGACAGTGAGTCAATGCTCACCGAGGACTCATGCGCAGAGGCATGCAGCACAGCCTTCTGCTCCACGCCACCTTCAGACCCCTCTACGCCTGACACAGCCACCACCCTACTCCCCATGCTCTTCTCCTTCAACCCGCCTGTAACAGCTTCAGCGAAAGAGAACTCTCTGCGAACAAGGCCACCACCTCCATTCTTAAACTGACCAAGGAAAGAAATCACCCCCTGAAACACAGAGGCGAGTTCCAACCACCCTGAAGCCCCCGTACCTTCCGGTACCATTACCACCCCTCTACGACGCCCTCCACCAAACTCGGCTAAGCAAAGATATCTGCCTGCCTTGTTGCAGCACCTCTGTGCCACAAAGTCCCTAGAAGCTTCATCAAAATTCACTACAAACTCCCTCTTCGAATCCTCCAGCAAACGAGTAACCGTGTTAAGCATCCAAAAAGCTCCATCCTTCACGAAGAAGATAGAACTCATAGCCTTCCGACTCCACTCCGAGAGTTTCACATCACCATTGCCTAATACTATCACCTGAAAGACCTTAGCTTCAACACCGAACCTACGGGAGAAGGACATCGAGACCTCCGAGCAAACGACCATAACAGTGGAACGTTTAACCGAAATAATCTAACCGGGAAACTAACAGCCGACGCAAAAAAGGGAAAAGAGGGAAGAGAGAGAACGGAGAGAACATTTCAAACAGGAGGGTTCAATAGAAGTTTTTTTTGCACTCTAAACTCATCATTGAGGGCCAGGCAAAGCTGTTCCACTACTAGGACCGGAATGCGGTCCGGACCGCATTCCAGTTTTTCAGCCCTACCTCAGGCTTTAGCTATTTGGAAAATGATCCCTAATTGTATTTGGTGGAATTTATGGCGAGAGAGAAATGGGAGATGTTTTGAGGGTGTGGCTTTATCCATGGAGAGTTTGAGGGGCAATTTTTTGCAGTCTTTGTTCTTGTGGGTGAATGTCAGGTTGGGTTCCCCCATTTCAGAGTTTTTAGATTTCATTAGTTTTCTCGTGTGTTTGGTATAGAGGTCTCAATATAGTCCTTTGTACTGTTACTTCTATTCCTTGTTCTTTCAATAAAATTGTCTTACTTATAAAACAAAAACTATATTGATTGCTTGGACCAAGCGCATCAGCTTTACGCCAAAACTATAAGTTCTAAAAGAGTCAATTAGCTCATTGAATCTCTTAACATTTTTTTTCCTTTCAAAAGTATAAGGAAACCATTAAACTTCAACATATATGGCACAAGTTTTAGAATTTTTTTCCACATAAGAATGACATGAACAAGAAAGTGTCTTCAGTTGGCTTCAGCTGTTAGAATTAAGGCTGGTCTTCAGATCAGGATTGAGGTCCAGGGCAGTCAATCTATGTCAGAACCAACGTACCCCAAACTATCAATCCATCTTACTCATAATATCAGTACTCATAAAGACAATACACCCATGTCAATGACCCTGATGAAACTAGAGGCCCAGTCAGATGTCAAGCACTCAGGCTAAGTCAGCTTGGTAAAAGGCAACTTGTCAATCAGTTATTCTTTTTACAGTCTGCCTATATGTTCATAATGCTTTTATAATTCAGCGTTAAGTTCACTCTCGCCAATGGAATAACATGATCCAACATAACCCTGATCTGAGCACATAAGCAGGTAAGTAAGACAAACCTAAAGAACAATGCTGAACAGTGTAGTTCCCAAAAGGAACCATCGAATAGCAAAATTGAGTGTCTAACTCAAGCACAAGACATCAGATTTGTCAGACACATCTGCCTAACACTCAGTAGACATAAACCATTTGAACTCGCAGCAACTTTGGCATAGGATCGCCGAACACTCCATTTTTATCACAAAGACTCCCCCAGTCAAGCTGGGAACGAACTTTTAAAACATTATCCCTAACCCAAAAGTCTAGTTATTCCTACAATTGTCAGTTCCAAACCCCATAAAACAGCTGAAGTCTAACAATTTACTTTACTAGTATGCCTATAACTGGTAATTGTTTCCTAAAACTTTATTGATATTTACACTTGACTATCTAAACTCTCCCTAACAAAGGTATGTATTTTCTTCGTTCATTTCTCACCAAATTACAAGTTTCTTCGTCAACGAAAACACAATATCAGCACCTAACCCAGCATCCGACATTTGTGTGCTCAATCTGGTTGCCTATAAAAAATAGAACACACAACCTTTAATACATATCTCTTTATCCCATTCCAGAATTATTATAAAAACCAAACATTGCCCACAATGTTTTAAAACGGTAGAAGAGCATCATCCTATTTATCCTATAAACCCACGCAGAAACCTACCCAGATTACATGTGCACGTAAACCCTAACTCATCCAAAAAATCAAATTCTGCCGCACCAATCAAAGCGTAGCCGTTTTGAGATTCTGAAACCCTAATCCAGAAACCTATACACACGTGGAAACATTCGCATCCGAAGACTTCGAGGCGAAAGAAAGCGTACCTGGAAGACGGCGAGGGCGACGAACTGTTCGAGCTTGGCGGTGAGCTGGTGCCAGAGCTTCCTCTGGTACAGATCTGCGAGCGAGGCGTACCAGTCAGCGAGCTCCGGGTGCGCGTTGCGCAGGGACTCCAGGTATTGCAGCGGCGCAGCCATGTCTGTGACTTGGAGAGCAAGAGAGGGAGAGGGATAGATTGAAAGCTCTGGAGCCGGTTTCTATTCCTATGCGGAGAAGATTTAAACTAAAACCATTTTCTTTGTTGTTTTCTTGAGCTCAAAGAAAAGAACAGAAGAAAGTGGAGGTGATCTTTTGTGGGTGACCAAAAAATACCTGTGTAAATTCGTTTTCCAGCTTTTTTTTTTAGCATTCAAATTTATTCATGAAATTATCATCGAATATTTTAAGAATTCAAACACAAATACAAATACATTTAACACAATTTCCAACAACTTTTACACAAATTTTAATACATTTTTAAAAAATATTATAACAAATTTTCTCTCTACACTTTTTCACCTAATTCCAATATTTTTTTTATTAAACAATTACATCAAATAATCTCTATATATCATTTACACAAACACCTATAAAACACTATTTTATATAAAATATTCACAATTCTACCATAATCCTACAGTTTTTTACAACACGAACATGCCCCTAGTTTGGGCGATGGTTGAGAACTTGAGATCCAACCTATCTTCGTGACATAGGACATTCAAACTATTAATAATCATCAATATATATATATATTATAAGATATAACGGTCAATATTGTATCACTTAGACCATTTTTTACACTTCAAGTGTAAGATATTAGTAGAGAGTATACCTTATTAGTTCAGCCACTTCCCCGTCCCTTTGGTTGTGGCTTGTAGGTTGGAGAAGTTACAAAGGGACTTTTTGTGGGGCAGCAATGAGATCGAGCATAAGTTTCATTTGCTTAAATGGGAGAAGGTTTGTTGTCCCATTAGGCAAATGTGGGTTGGGTATTAGATGCTTACTCACTTCCAATAAGGCTTTGCTAGGGAAGTGGTTGTGACGCTTTGCTTGTGGTGGAATGTTGTAGTGGAGAAGTTTGGAAGTGAGTTGGGTGGATGAAAAACCTCTCAGAGGAGAGGGATTTATGGTGTTGTCCTATGGCGGTTCATCAGCAAAGGATGGGATCATTTTAGCCACTTCATCAAGCTTGAGGTTGGTCGTGGTAATAGAGTTTGATTTTGGAGTGACCTATGGTGTGGGGAGAGACCCTTGAAGCTTGTCTTTCCGTCCCTCTTTTCTATTGCCAGAAATAAGGATGCTCGGGTGGCTAATTATTGGGTGGAGAATTCTAGTCTGGGTGCTTGGAATGTTCAGTTTGTGAGGGACGCGAATGATTGAGAAGTTGAAGTTTTTTCGACCTTCTATTCTCTTCTTTATTCCACACCTGTTAGGAGAGAGGCTGATGATAAGATGTGCTGGATGGGTTCCAAGAATGACAGTTTTTCGGTTAAATCTATGTATAAGCTTCTTTCTTGTAGCCCCGTTTTGTCTTTTCCGTAGAGGAAGATTTGGAGGTCCTTAGTTCCTATGAGAGTCTCTTTCTTTGTGTGGGAGGCGGCACATGAGAGAATTCTGACCATTTTCAATTTGAGGAGGAGGGGTATTTGTTTACTTAATTGGTGCTACCTTTGTAGATGCAATGGAGAATCGGTGGATCATATTCTTCTTCATTGTGATGTTGCTAGGGATTCTTGGTCTCATGTGCTTATTAGTATCACGAATTATTGTTGGGTTATGTCTTCTAGGGTGATTGAGGTGTTGTTTTGTTGGAAGAGAAAGTTTACCAATCCTCTTGCTTCGGGGGTGTGAAAGATGATTCTTTTGTGCATTTGGTGGGTTATTTGGAGGGTGAGGAATGAGAGATGTTTTGAGAATTTTTTCTTGTCTTTATCTAAGGGGTCTGTTGTCGAATTTCCTTTTTCTTTGGGCCAATGTTGTTTTGGGCTCCCTTTTTCCTGATTTCGCTGATTTCCTTAGCTTTGTAAAAAGATAGTTTGAGAACTTAATATAACCAAATTAATAATTTAGATGTATAATTATTTGCTTGTAAAACAAATTTCGTAATTTGTTTTACTTTTTTCAGGTATTTGGTAAACACCTATAAATGAGGTCAAAGTAAAACGTTTTCAAGTCAACTGTAAAAGTTATATTATTTTCCAGAAAGCAAACTAAGCTCAAATTTTCCGCAAACCAATTTTGTTTGGGGAACATTATAGTACGCCCATATGTATGGGCAAAAATTAGTAAGCTTCCCTAAAGTTCTAAAATATTTTATTCCACTTCATATATTTCAAAAACAAACAATTCTTGCCTTCCCGTTAAACCACATGCAAAATGACCGAAATTTCCTTCCAAGACAAATTTATTAAAAATATTAAAATATATAAATAATCAGTAATATGTTTTAAATAAAAATTGAATTTAAAGGTTGAATTTATATAAATAATTAGTAATATTTATATTCTTCTCTTAAAAAGCTAAATGGGCACTTCTCCCTTAGCTGGCTACAGTAATTAAATTTTGGAGACCAATTTTATCGCAAAAGTGTACCTTGGGAACCTTCATGTTGAAATAATTACTTTACGGGCTAAAATATTAAAATTTTGAGAAAAAATTCATGCCACAGGGCAACCTACGATTGGCGTTCAGATGGAATCTAAAATCTGTGTAAGCATCATTCCGTTTGTTGGCTAACAACAATAGGACATTGATCAATTTGTCTAAAAAGGTTACCTTAGGAACCCGACAGTTGAAAATCGATATTTCAAGGACTAAAATGTCAAAAGTGTAAATTACAAAGACTTGTACAACAATTAAACCTTTTTTATGTAAATACGTAAATCATTAAACGTATCAAATATCAAAAAAAAATTCTTGAAAACATTTCAATGAAATTTTTTTTACGTAAAATAATAGTTTTACAAGCAAATAAACGGACCCTTTGTGGTTTAAATTTGTATTTTTTTGGTCAATGTTAAGATTTTGAAATAGCATATGGTTTTAATTTTGGGTGAGTTAATTTAATTTTTTATTTTTAAACCAACGTGTCATATATGAGCGGGCAGTCAGGTGGTACTTTTTAATTACATAGCATTTGGAGTTTTTTAAAGGACATGTGGCGAGTGGTGATTGAAGTTGAGGTGGCATTAAAAGCCACGTATGCACTCTTCCGTTAAATGTCAAACGACAATTGAACAAAATGATCAATTTTTTTAAAAAAAAACATACTAGGAGGAGATTCTAATTTGAAATCAATACCTCGAGGACTAAATTGCAAAAGTCGAATACCATATCATTTAAGTTTTATTTCTAATATGTCTAGCCACGTCCAGACTCTGCCTTAATAAGTAGGTAATGAGCATGCATATTCAATTAAATAAAAACCATATCAAATCATTAATTATATCAAAGGTTTAAGTTGATCAATATATATATATATGAATCTAATTGTTTAAGTTATATTTTTAATAGTATATTCTCTTCATAAATCTCAAGTTAAATTTACTCTCAAACCATTCCATTATGTAATCCATTTAAAATCATGGCCAACACCGGTAGTATTCAAAGTTGATCTATATAGTAATTCGATTCTACATTAACCAAATTATATTTAGAAGATGGTCACCAAAATATCACTTTGGCTATGCTTTTTGCAGCTGCAAATTTTGATCTATAATGTGAAAAATGACTCCAACCAAGGTTTAGTCTTATCAGCCTAGAGAAATAAAATTGCTAATATTTTTTTTTCATAGAAAGAGCCAAAAAGCTCGTGAAAATATGCAAATTGATTTCTTTGGAAGTGCTACCTATATTATAGTGGCGGATGCACTGGGGGCATCCGGGGCGGCTGCCCCCCTTAGTTAAATTAAATGATTTTTTTACATGTATTTGCTTTCAACGGGCCAGGCCCGCCCCTTTAAGCCCAGCCCCCTTCTTAAAAGCTCATCCCTTTTCTTAAGCCCAGCCTTTTTTTTAAAAAAAATTATCAGGTTTCCTCTGTTAAAAAAAGGGAAATGCTGGGCATCCCGCCCGCGTCCCGCCAGCGTCCCGCTGGCTGACGTGGAGCGGGGCCCAGCACTTCTTCTGTTCACCGGTCGGTTCTTCCAATTTTTTTGTTTTAGACCGGGTCAAAACAAACAATTTGTTCTCGCTGAGATTTTCAACCAGCACTTTTAAATTTCAAAATCTTCGGGGCCCAGCACTTCTCCTCATTTCAGACACGAAATCCCCAATCTTCTCGCTCAGAGCTCTCTCCCAGTAGATCGAAATCCCCTCAAACGAAATCCCGATCTCGCTCCGAGTAAATGACTCCAAGCTCTGAACTTGCAAGTCTCCTTCCTCAGTTCATTCCTTCTGCCTGTAGTCTCTACATGAAGCGAGCAAAAACAATGATCTAAGACTCATCATTCTTTTCACTCAGATCACCCTCAGGAGAAGAAGGTATACTTCAAATCCTACTACTCCCTATATCTTTCCCCTTGTTATATTACCAAACTATTCTCTACACTCCAAAAAGTTTGGGTCGGTTGTAGTTTGGTTCGTTCATTTGTTTACTTTGCTTCGAATCAGAAATGTTTCGAATGTAGTACAGCGCTTCAGATCGCTTTTCTGCACACCCAGTTCTTATTACGTTTTGTGCTGAACCGGGATGGTGCAAGTTTGGTCTTTCCTATACTGAAATACTGGTTCTTAAGTTGATGGGTGTTGCTCTCTTTATTGAAATTATGGGCTTTTTGAGGGCACCGATACTGCCCCATATTTGTTTGGTGTGAGATATAGTGCTTGAGATCGGTTATCTGAGTTAAACTCTTCTTTGATTGAACCAAAAAGGGTTTCTTTTCTTTGATGCTTGCTACGAGACACAGTCACTGTTTTATTTTCTGCACCGTTATTATGATGTGTATTGTGCTCAGTTTCCTATTTGTGGGAATGGGTTTGGAGAATAATGAGATATTGGTAATGGTTTATGTTGTCTGGTTGTTTCATTGTTGGGTTCTCAAGTTCTAATTAGATATCATATTGTTGGTTTGCCATAGTCCTCATTTCTAGTTTTCGTTTCATTTTTAAACATGGATGGTCCCTGACACGATATTTATTTCAGAACAGAGACATGAGAAATACTTATGTCATCAGTTTTAAAGCTTATATATATTTTGTAATTTTTGAAGTTTTAGCAGTACTTCAACTGGTTTGTAATCTCCTTCAGAATTTGGAACAACTTGTTGTTACTTATTTTATGCGGACAATTGATTGTGTGCCATAGTCCTCATTTCTGAATCCTCCATGACTTGGGCTTTGGCCCAATGTTAGGTGATATCTCTTGTCATTACATCTTTCTCGGGAGGTATATAAAGGTGGAGTATGTTTTGATAATTTTGTGTTATTGCAGTTCAGACAAGCGAAGGCAGAGATAGCATCAGCAACAAGATGCGGAGTCACCTCTGCAGCAAAATTCACGACCACGGCATGATATGTGAAGGCTATATTCTATAGGCATCTTATTTGTACTAGTTGAAACCATGCCAAGGCCATTGACATGTTATTCATTGTGTATGAATGTAAAATTACCAGAGCAGGCTAACCATCATGTGTTTGATTCTGCAATTTAGAGTAATTTAGGTGAAAAACGTTGATTATGCAATTTCTGTAATTAAATTAATTTAGAGTTTCTTCATGTCTTTGATTATGCAATTTAGAGTAATTTTTGAAATGTCCTGCTCATGGCAAAGCGTGTACATTTCTGTAATTAAATTAAATGGCATCAAAACAGAGATGCTGTAAGTTTCTTCATCTTATTTGAAGTTGTTTGAATGGCCAATCATTTCATTTCATTTCAATGCTGTAAATTTGCACTTGCCCCATTGAATTTTTGCTTGCAAATGGACACTGTGAGAATGATTGGCCATTCAAATAGTTCTTCATGACATTTTCTAACTTAGGTGCCGTCTCTTGTTTTATTTCTTTAAAAATGTTGTCTGATACTGTGAGAAGTAGCAGAGGCTGTTGGTAATTTTTTCTTCAATTTAATAGTTCTTTCAATTTTGTCTTGTTTTTCATGACATTTTCGATGCCATTTTCGAGTGTTTTGTAACGGAGAAATAAGACTAGCTCGAAATGAATTAATGCAACTAAAAGCAGGAAAAAATTCCTATGTAGTGAAGAACACTTCAAAGAGTGAATAAACTATCTTCTTGCATCTTAAATTGTGCTTCTACAACTTTTATCAAATACACATTCAACCAAAAGACGGCACCTATCACTGATGCTCAAAAAAGAGTTCAATGTAACAAAGGTTACCAAGGATTTAAACATGATTAAAAATGAGGTCACTCATTTCAGTTAGTTACTTATGAAAAATGAGGCCTTCAACTTCCCAGCAACATGTGGCAGCATATTGATGCTTTCCTGGGTTGACTGATCAACACAGTTGAAACTCTTTTGACAACTCCAGGCCATTAGAAGGTTATTGCCCAAAGCCAAGGGAAATATAGCATACCGTTAATGGTTGTGCTAAAACTCTCTTGGCAAATCCTACAAGAAGCCTCACCAATCAAGTTCTTCATGTCACTGAAACCAAATAAAATTGTACAGTTCCGAGTCAACAACAATATGGAATTCTCTACACGAGTAAATAAACTAGTGGTGTATTGGCTCGTCATCCTCAACAGCAGGGAACGAAAAATCCAAATCACATGCCAACACCAAAATTCCAAATCACATGCAACTTCAAAATATCTGCAACTTCCAACTATCTGCAACTTCCAAACCACATGCCAACACTAAAATTCCAAATACAACATTTCCAACTACCAAATACAAATATCTAACATAACACTAAATAGCTGCAGCAAAGTTCTCCAACACACGACTCCAAAATTTTCAACAGCTGAGGGACCATTTTGATGCTTGACCAATCCCATTTCTGCAATAAAAGAGCAAAACAGGCCAATCACGTTTGTGTCTCCCAGTACCATTTGAAACAAAGAAGCTACAACAAGCTGAAAGGGTATTACACGAAAAATATAAGTTTCCAAGACCTTCAATCAAAACTCCATAACTTTCAAAACTAGCCTTGATAAATCAAACAGATTTGCAGCAGATATACGCATCTTTCACGATTCCAGTCAAAAGCACAACTCTGTTCAAGCAAAACTAAAACCACAGGGCCTCAAAAAAGATCCAAAACATACTAGTCAATAAAAAAAGTAAAAAGCTGTAGCTAGTGGATTTTCTGATATCAAGATTGGCAGTTTTGCTAGCTTATCCAAAAAATTCTAGTTAGATGGCAGTTGACCAAGTCCAACAAAACATGCTTGGCAGTTTCTGTGATTAATCTGGGAAAAAAGAAATGAAAAGCCATCATCTCCAATTAACACTTGTGAAGGAGAATATGTACGTACACAACCAACAAATAGCTATACGATATCCAAACAGTTTTTCGCTTCCAGATTGCGACCTCAGACCGCCCCTGGATATTTCTGTTTTTATCTTTACCCTTAGAGATGAATATTATCAATTCCTGGACTCCTATTTTTTTTCTTCTTTACTCAAAAATGTTTGGATAGATGAAAGAGGATGGTTCCAACAAATTCAAGCAGAGAAGTAATCACCAACGGTAATCGTAAATGTAACGAAGCGCACCGAAGAAAGAATGAGAAAAAACAAAGAGGAAGGGAAGGGACAGAACCTTTCAATGTCCGAGTAAAGTTGAATTCCAGTTGATTGCGGTTGTTGCTGCTTTATGGAATCATCAGAGTTGCAGTAGATTCTGGTACGGCTACGACGATTTCTGAAATTAAGAACCGCGGGAAGGCGCAGACGACGGTTATCGGACAAGCTAAGGATGCGACTTCTTTGAGAACGAAAATTTGGCTTATTAAGCTCGTAACCGTATAGTGGAGGATTAGGAGAGCTGGTCTGAGGAGAGAGCTTCCTCAGCGACTGGGAGAGAGCTTCCTCAGGCTCGGAGGGGAGAGGGAGCGGGATTCGGGATTTCAACATTTGGGTTAAATTGAAAGGGAGGGAGGAAACTTTATCTAAAAGTCGGTCCGGTCTGTGCTCTAAAACGTTTAAACTAAACCGGTCTGAGTCCAAGTGCTGGGCCCCGCTCCACGTCAGCCCAGCGGGACGCGGGCGGGACGCGGGCGGGATGCCCAGCATTCCTCTTAAAAAAATTATGTTTCTCCCTCCCCGAGCATCTCTCTCGCGTCTCTCTCAATCTCAGAAGGCTCTCAGTCTCAGCCCCACGATTTACTCTCTACCTCCAGCCAGCCTCTCCATCTCGGTCTCCCCCTCTCCTCCATGGCTCCACCGGCGGCGGAGACCTCTCAGATCCTCCTCCAGCAGGTACGAAATCCCTCCCATTGCTCTCTAAGTCTCACGGCATAAAATAATTAAACGTTTAGCTCCATTTGCTAATTGAAATTGAAAATGGGAATATTGGCTGAAACATAAGGAAGCTCAACTTGCTGTGCTTGTGTTCCTTCTTCTGAGGCTCTGAAAGTTCTTTCATTTTCAAGTGGAAGCTGCCAAATAAAATAATTTACCCTTGCCTTGGGTAGAGCCGTAGAAGCAGAACTTAAATAGTGTGTGAAGCAGTGAAGGTATAACAAACTAAATTAACTAATTGTTTTATAATTTTCCATGTTTGTTAATTTGTATTCGTTTTCCCTTGTTGTGTCGATCCATATGGATATTGGAGTTTTGGGAAATTTTGGGTAATGTTGATTTTCATCTGTTCAGGGAAATTTGCCAAATTTGGTACAATTCTTCCTTCTGAAGTTAGTCTTGTTCACTTTGGATGCCTAGGTACTAGTCAGTTAAAAGATAACAACGGTCAATGGCGTTGATGGTATTGAAACATCATGAGCTTATTTGTGGATTTGTATGGAATGAGTGGCTAGTAATTAAAGCTAAAAACTTGAGTTACACTGTTGAGATTTGGTAAGCGTCCACTGCGTATAGTTAAGCCTATAGTTGAAATTTGTGATGGTCATCTTCGCACGCCAATACTGGAAGTAGTTTAGTTCCACATGCCAGTGCACCCTGATTGGGCACGTGTTGTGTGCACTGCAGTAATGGGACACTTTTTGATGTGTTTCCCACAACGCTAAGTTCATCTTAGGACTGTCCCAAAGTAGTATCCAACTGTTTTCCGTTCAAATTGATTTCCCCTTTGTTGATTTGAGTGTACGATAGAGAGTAGTCATTATTCATGGATTAGCTATGTTTTTTTTTTTTATGAATTGTTCATTTATATGTTGATTATTTGAATGTTGAACATGATGGTAACTAAGTAGACATGTAAATGCTGTGTATTTGAAGAGATTAGAACATTGGTGTCTAAAGTTCATTTTCGTTTTGTTTTGTTTAGATAATGGATAAGTTTTTGATAAAAAAGTTAGCCAGCGTGGAATCTTCTAGTACTCCTACTTCTTATGCGTATACTAGTTCGAAAAGACCTCGTCTTTTTTTTAGTCCAGATGATATTGTTGCTGAGCAGGGTTACGTATACCCATTGAAGAATATGATGTTGAAATTAGGGATCAAATTCGTAAGGAGTACTTGATCAAAGGTCCTTGTCAACCGCTTGGCCATGATTTTCTCAATAAGCAATATGAGAAAACAACGAGGGGTTTTAGGGGGTTATGGTTCAAAAATTATGAGTGGTTGAAATACAGTGTATCAAATGATACAGCTTATTGCTTGTCGTGTTATCTGTTTATGCAAACTAAAGGAGTAAGATTCGGGGGGAGGTGTTTGCATCTACAGGGTTTAGCAACTGGAAAAAAGCAACAGAGGTTTTTGTTGAACATGTTGGTGCATGTAATAATGCTCACAATGATTCTAGAGGACAATGTGATGCACTCAGAAATCAGCGTCAAAGTTTATCGTACATGTTATCCGCACACGAGAAGGAGTTAGAGGAGTCTTATCGCATTCGTTTGACAGCAGTTTTAGATTGCATTCGTTATCTTTTGGGGCAATGATTAGTTTTTCGTGGTCATGACGATTCCGAGAGTTCAATAAGGAAGGTCAATTTTCTTGAGCTCTTGGAATGATACAGCATACGTAAGAAAAAGGTTCGTAAGACAACTCATCTTAATGCTCCTGGAAACAACCAAATGACTTCTCCAAAAACTCAGAAGGAATTGGTGAGTGCTGCTGCAGCAAAGACCACACTTGTCATCATTAAAGATAATGAGGATGGATTTTTTTCTCTTATGGTTGATGAGTCACAAGATAACTCAGTGAATGAGCAAATGACAGTGGTTTTGAGATATGTGAACAAACGTGGACAGGTGATATAAATGTTTCTTGGTGTGGAAAATGATCTTTGAAAAATGATATAGAAAAATTGTTTGCAAGACATGAGTTATCAATATCCAAATTGAAAGGTCAAGGGTATGATGGGACATCAAACATGCAAGACAAGTTCAATGGGTTGAAGGCTCTCATTTTGAGGGACAATCCTTCTACTACCTATATCCGTTGTTTTGCTCACCAATTTCAATTGTCTATTGTGTCTATTGCAAAGGATAACTTGGAAGTTTGTGAGTTTTGTAATTACACTTCTATTATTGTGAATATAGTTGGAGCTTCTTGTAAAAGGAAAGATGTTCTTCGTCAAAGTCAACATGAGAAGATCGTGGAGCGGTTGGACAAGGGAGACATTTCTAGGTCTCGCACGACCAGGGGATACTCGTTGGGGTTCACATCACACTACAATAATTCGTCTCTACATTATGTGGTCAGCAGTGTTGGATGTGGTTGAAAACGTAAAGGAGGATGTCACTTGCAAGGAACAAAAGTCCATGGCTAAAAAGTATGATGAATAAGATGCAAAGCTTTGAGTTTGTATTCCATATGCATTTGTTGAATAATATATTAGAAATTACGAATGAATTGTCACAAGTAGTCACAAACACTAATAATTTTTATTCAAAAGTATTCATTATGCATTGGTTGATAAATATAATGAGAATTACAAATAAATTGTCACGGGTAATCACAAACACTAACATTAATGCTATGAGTTTGGTGAGAGTTGGGAAGCATCGGTTGCAGGCTTTGAGAGAGATGGAATGAGATGCTCTTTTGGAATAAGTCAAAACTTTTTATGTGAATAATTATATCGATGTGCCCAATATGAAAGACATTATACCAATTCGCAGTCGTCCTAGTCGTGGAGGGCAAACAATTACTTATTTGTATCATTTTCGAGTGGAAATGTTTTGCCAAGTTATTTGATTTGATTGTTGAGGAGATGGATCGTCGTTTCACATAAGTAAGTACATAGTTACTACTTTGCATATCATATCTTGATCCAAGAAACTCATTCTCAATGTTTTATCATGCTAAATTACTTCGTCTTGCTGAGCTTTTATCCAGAAGATTTCTCAGCAGCTAATTGTATGATTCTTAGAAATCAGCTTCACACCTACATTGATAATGTGAGAAATAATGATGTTTTTCTAGGCTTGAAGATATTGGACGTCTTACTGTGAAGATGGCTGAGACAAGAAAACATATTCTATATCAATTTATTTATCTCATCTTTGAGTTTCATTGGTCTTACCAGTTGCGACTGCGACGATTAAAAGAGTATTATTTGCAATGAAGATTATCAAGACTGACTTGCATAATAAGATGAGAGATGATTGGATGAATGATAGCATGGTAGTATATATCGAGAGAGAAATTTTTGAAACTGTTGAGAATGAAGCTATTTTGCAACGTTTTCAAAAGATGCAGTCCCGTAGGATTTAATTGCCACCTCTTAGTCTTAACAAATAATACAGTATGTGTATTTCAATATTTTTTAATATTTTTAGTCTTTAATTTTTTATATATTAATTCTAAGACACTTTAGCATTACATAGGAAAAAAATTTGAGATGTAATTTCGCTTATGGAATTTGCCCCCCTTAACTAAAATTCTGGTTCCGCCACTGAGGCTATATAGGTAATTAATATGTATGTAATATACATCAAACACGAAGGTCAGACAAAACAATGCTGCAAAGTACAGTCCTGTTAATCTTTCTTCTCGCTTACTCGAGCACATGAGCTACTAATAGTAAAGTTTTTATTACCAAAATTTTTAAAATCTATATATTTTATAATGAAGAATAAATGTAATATGTTGTCTTTAAAACAGAGGTCCAAACTTAAAGTAACACCCAAGAAATGAAATTTTCACAAGAGTGTACGTTAATTTTATCCAGAAGAGCCGGTAAATCTTGGACTGGATAGATGAGGAAGGAGTTCGGTTATTATGCTTTGCGATAGGGTGCTGATGCTGCTGAGCAACGATTCAGATTTGGCCTTTAAATTTCAATGGCTAAGATTTATCCACCTCGATTAAAATCATTCGACCCATTCCCGACCAAAACCCGCTTTATTGTGCCCGACCCACAGACGACAAACGCGAAAAACCCGCTTTGTCTTCCTCTCGTCTTCCTCTCCAGATCTACGCAGCTCCGCAGCTCTTCCTCGCCAGATCTCAGCAGCAAGTTCCTCGCTAGATTTGGGTTCAGTTTTCGCAGCAAGTTCGTCGTCTTCCTCGCGTTCAGTTTCCGCATCTTCGCAGCTCATGAGCTCATCTCCTTTGGGCAGTCTTAGGTTCAGTAGTAAGGTAAGGTGCTATTTTTTTGCTATTCGTAATTATGGTAAGCATAAGCATACGAGATTCAATTGTGAAACTGTAGGAACCTAACGAGATTCAATTGTGCTATTTTTGTGCAATTTTTTACATGTTCTGTTTGGAAGTAGTTCTACCAGTTTAAAGTTGTAGAGGTTGCCTATGGAATTAACTTACTTTTAGCAATCTGCTCTGCTTCTTATACATTGATTCTTTTATGCCTGCTATGGTTTTCGTTCTTTTTGAAGTAGTTATATGCTGTAGAAATGGATGGACAGAATCCAGCCTGCCTTGATTCTATTAGCTTCGTCCCTGGTTATAAATGTGCCCTCTGGGATTGAAAATATGGAACATCGTTTTCTTTTCATTGATGGAAGCAGAGTCTTCAAGGTAGGGGTAGGCAGTTTTCCATTTTGCAAAGCTTTGTAATGGTCTACATGAAATCCTTTTTTTTTCTAAGTGAAATTTGTTTAAATTCTCCCTTATTCAGCAGCCTGGATCTTTAATTTATTGCTCAGATGTATTGGATTCTTGTATCTAAACAACTATTTCAAACAACAAGTCAGAGCTGGATAATGGTGAATTTTACCAAATAAATTTTAAGTTAGCCAACCGACATTCTGATGTTAATATTTAGCCTCACTGGATGCTAGCAGTGAATCAGGAAGAGATTGTAATTTACCAGCCTGCATAACCAAAAATTATTGACATCATTTTGGAACAGGGTTCATGAGCATAAATTGCATCTTTCGTCCAACAGACTTCAATTGTCTTGTCAGTCACTACATGATACCTGATATTGTACATCTATGTTGCATTTGAACCATTTATTTGGTCTTCTAGAATTCTTTACCAGCATTTCTGATACATATCTTATTTTTTTCTCTTTGATATAGGATGATTCGTATTTGGTCAAATTTTTTGCTAAGTGCCAAGCCAACGGTTACCTGGCCTTTGTGTTCTGCACTTATTTTCAATCTGATCGAAATTTAAAGAAGCAATATGCATGATTAGAGGTATAGGCTCACAAAGACTTCAGTCAAAGAACTTGAATTATCATGAGAGTCGGGCTAACAACTCAAACATTCCAAGGCCTCCTTATCATGATCTAAGATCATTTTGATTATCACTTCAGTTATTTTATAGTTCATGCCAACAAGATCATGTATTCTGGAAACTCATAGGCAACTTGTCATGTTTCTTGTTTTCAATTATATATATGAACAGAGTATAGAGTTTAGCCGAGATACATACATATAAGCACAGATTAACCATACTTGAAATTGATTTCCAGCATATTTATAAGTTCTCATCCCATTAGCTACCCAATTGATCATGAGAATTAATTTATTCTGTTCACTTGAGGAACCTTTTGACTCCTCCAGGAGACGAAAAACAAAAAAAATATTAATCAATGTTTAAAAAATGTGATGGGCTCCTAATCATCAGCTGCCACACCCTCTTATCTTCCCCAAGAATGCAGCAATATGTTTCCTCTTTGATATAGGATGATTCGTACATAATCATAATTGGTGTTGACTTTGTAAGTATCCATTGTGGATGTTTGTAGATGCTATTTCAATTGAAGTAATATATTCCTAATCAACTTTAATGAGCAGACAAACAAGGGCAATGGATTTGTCCATGTCTTCGGTGTTGTCTTATGGAAGTAGCAGCATTGGTGCAAACATCCTACGCCCTTCAACTACAGAATGCAAGTGTGGCCTTCCAGCTCAAATTAGGACTAGCAAGACGCTGCAAAGTAAAGGTCGTCGTTTCTATGGTGAAGAACTACGTGTGAAATAGATTTAACATTCTAAAATGTTGAGGATCATGTTCATTTGTTTGTGTGTGGGTTTTGAGCTTGTTGTTGTTATGTAAGGAACTGCTCGTGTTTGAGCTTGTTGTTATGTACTTAATGTAGAGATTCGCTTTACTCTATTTTTTTTCAATGAATATATATTGGAATGGACTTTCAGATTGTACTATTATAGAAATGAACCCTTTAAGCTGCTCAAATCAAGGACAGCTCAAACTAACCTTCTGGGTTAGAAGTACTATTAGACCCTCGTCTTTTGATATTGGGATTGATTCCTTCCATTTCAGTCATATTGTCCTCTTAAATAACAACTACAAATCAACCGGACAAAAAAAAATATTCTTAGATATGCGTGTAGGATTCTCCAAATTACAAGCAATGGAGGCAATCAAAACACATTCCAATAGTCTTTTATTGTAATATTTGCATCTTCTTTTCAGAATTATTCACTTCTTCCTTTCCAGAATAGATCAACGTTGATAAGGGACACCATTTATAGGGCTCACATTATCAATAGTATCTCAAAGTTCTGCTTGTGGGACCAAACCATATAAAATAGACTTTTACGATGTTAATTGCTTTTGTGATAAGCCATAAGAAAAATACCAACAATTGAATTAGAGTTAACATCTATCTATTTGTCCCATAATATCTGCCAATTTGCACATCAAAACTAGTTGCTTACAAATTAAAATCTACGACCAAACTCGTCTGCTTGATCCCGGAAAGGAAATATTCAATGGAGATGAGCGTTTGTCGTTTTCTCTGAAATGACAAATGCTTCCACAATTTTAAATCTACAAAGCAAACACAATCTGCGTTATTTATTGCTTCCACAACTTGAAACATACAAAGCAAACACAACCAATCTGCGTTATTTATTGCTTTAGTTTAGTATTCATTTTCAAGCCACAAATGAAAATGAACAATCAAACAGAGGAAACAACAAACACCCATTTTCTATTATGTCAAAGACCTTGCTGCGAAGATGCGAAAACTGAATGCGAGGAAGACGACGAACGCTGCAGAGATCTGGAGAGGAAGACGACGAACTTGCTGCTGAAATTGAACCCGGAGCTGTGTAGATCTTACGAGAAGATGAAGCAGGTTTTTCGCGTTTGTCTTCTGTGGGTCGGGCACAACAAAACGGGTTTTGGTCAGGAATGGGTCAAATGATTTTAATTGAGGTAGAGAAATCTCAGCCATTGAAATTTGAAGGCCAAATTTAAGCCGTTGCTCAGCACCATCAGCACTCTATCGCAAAGCATAATAACCGAACCCGACGAGGAAGAGTCGTTCTTCTTCTCGTGATCTGAAACCGAAGAAGAGTCATCGTGGGCATGGATCTTCTTCGATACCTTTTCCATCAAAGGCTGCTCCTTTGGTTCCTCGTGGTGCTGCTCCTTGTGGTGGTGCTCCTCCGCCATGGCTTTTTCTCTCAACGCAACCCTTCCGTTTCAGAATCTGCTCACCACTGATCCAAAACACCTAACGCTTCACGTTTCGAAACGTTTAGAAACTCAAAAGAAACTGCAGGCGTGGATCTTTTCTCTTCCTTTTCCTTTCTCTCTCACTCTCTGAGGTCTGTATATAGTGCATGCAGGAAAGGCGTTTCCTTGATTCAATCTGAACCGTACAAAGCGTGTGAATTGGAATCTGCAAGCTTGGTTAAGTTCGTTTTTAACTTTTTCTAAGATTCAAATATATTCACAAAATTACTACATAATATCTTAAGAATTCAAACACAAACATCAATACATTTAACACAGTCTTCAACAACTTTTTACTTTTTTATTTAATACAAATTTTCTCTTTATATATTTTTTCAAATATCTCTAATACTTTTTTATTAAAAAATTACATCAAATAATTTCTCTCTACTTTACACAAACACCTATAAAATACTATTCAACATAAATATTCACAATTTTTCTAAAATTCTATAATTATTTCTCAACATGAAGATTACCTTGGACTGACCCGAAACCCAACGAAGAGCAAGTTTTTATATCTGAGGCTAACGGCTGTTAGATTTGACGGTTCTTCCGCTGGTTTACGACTTTACGTGGCGGGAGGAGGATCAACGGTAGTTTTGAACTCGTGGAGCGGATAAGAGGAAAGTCACATCTGCCTTAGGTTGTGTTTGTGTTGAAATATTTTTGGTATTGGGTTTTGTGTTGGTATTGGGTTTAGTGAAAAAGTGAAGAGAGATGTAATTTTTTATATTTTTTGATGGGAGAGAGAGAGATTATATTGTAGTATTTTATTAGGAGAGAGAGAATATTTTGGGTAAAATTGTTGGTGCAAACGCACGCTTAAATTAATTAAGAAGTGCGAAATGACATAACCAGACGCATGGATCTTTCGACACGCGCCGAGGCTGGGCCCCAAATGGATTATCTTTTTTTTTAAGTATCTTGTTCGGGTTAAGTCACACCTTTGTCCAGGAAAGCCTTAGCGATTAACCAAATACTTTCTATCTAAGTAATTAAAGGGGAAACAAAATTTAATGGTCGATTCAGACAATTTGACAGATAATTCAATATTCTCTTAATTTCAGATAGTTGTATCAAGATATTCTTTAATTTATTATCTGAATTATACCCGGTTCAAAGTGAAAAAAGATACAATATAAATTAAAGAGCATAGGAAGAATTTAATTTTCTCAATAAATAGAATATTTAATAAGAATTAAATAATAGTTTTTTTAGTAAGACCTATATTTATAATAACCATTAAGTACAATAAAAATGGTTATTATACTTCTATCAAGTTATGCATTGAAGAATAAATTGCTAATCTCTTGAAACAATCACTTCTATAGAACTTGTTTCTTAGTACTGAAAATAGAATACAAAAAGCTTGAGTAACAAATTCCTTGGCTTGGGTTTTTTTTTCTTCTTTTTGTTCTGTCAGTCTGTTGTCCATATACTTAACGGAACTCTCTGACAAGTCAGCAAATTTTACAGGTCGACCGTTTCATGTACCGGTCGATTGCTCACGTTCAAAATATATACTTGGTCGACCGCTTCAAATTTGCTGACGTGTCAAAGAGGTTCGTTAAGCATGTGGACAATAGACTGACGGAAGAACCATTTCGTCAAAAAATATAAACCTAAGGATAAAAATTTGAAAAAATTAAATCTAAGGACTAAAAAGTAAAAGCGTGTAAAACCTAAGGATTAAACTGCTAAATTTACTTTATTTTATTCTCTATGTTATAAAATTGATACTCTGTTAATTTTATGGCACTTGACCAAGTTAGTGTTTTGAATTATTATTTCCACATTTATCTCCTGATTAATATTTCTAGTAATCAAAATTATTTTTGGAAAATTGTTAGATAGCTTAATTATTTTTATTGTGGACCTAAATCATTGGACTTGCAGCATTAGCTTTGTTGGATCATTGAGGGTTGGGCTTGGACCTAGGTAACTAAAATGCTTAGATCATGGGCTTGGAAACTCAAAAGAGCCCAAGCCCAATAAATTAGTCCATAGCCGGCTATTAGCTTTCACCCCTATCTAATTTAGGTTGTCATGGCTAACCAGAGGACAAAATAAGCTTTTGGACAAATGTCCCACTTTGCTCTAACCGAACACCCTCCCCCCAATTAACTCAATTCCTTTTACTTGTTAACTTGTTAATCATTACAACTTTGCATGTGTGATTTTTGAGATTGAGTTTGATTCATATAATGAGGCAAATGACAAAATGTTGACTATTCAGATTTCGTACCATTACTATTCAATGAATAATGAAGAATTTATCTTTTCACCCCTACAACTACCTAGGTCTAACTTTAACTATTAAATAATTAATTAATAAAAAATTAAAATGCATCAACAATTTTCAATCCAACATAAATCTTTAAAGCGATGACGTGAAAAAGAAAAGAAAAGTGGAATGGCTGACCGAGAAACTTCAGAAACACGTATGTCGGTGCACTAGCTGTCAAGCCACCGCTATATCTATAAAGAAACATCGAAACAGGAAGAAAAATGGCCTCTACGATGTACTTACAATAAGAATGACTTGGGGTACATATTTCAAATAGTAGACAGAGGAATTAATTGATAGGGCGTTATCTTTCAGGTTTTAAGTTCGAATCATCTTAGGTGTAAATATTTTTTTGGAGTCACTTTCACAATAAAAATTGGACTTACTTGGCTTGTGTGGTTTGAAAAAGCTACACGGTCCGAAATTTATCGTGACGCTGAACCCAACTCGTGCATATACTAGATCACATCCGTTCGACTTGGTGTACGTAAATAAATATCTAGATTTCTTTCCATATATAAAAAACAATTGTACAAAAAATGTAAAGTTTTCTTACCAAAAATAGGAAAAAAGAAATATCAAGTCAATTTGTAACCACTATAAAAGAAATAAAAAAGAAAAAACACCAAATAAATAACTAAAAGGAATGAAAAAAATTCATGTTTCTGGCCCTCAATAATTTTATAGAGCCCCCCCTAAGCATAAAAAATAAATAAAATGAAGGGTGGAAGACACTCAATCACCACTCCATGTTCTGGTGTCGAAAAGAGAAAAACGTCTCACCTCAAATTAGCTTAATTCAATAATCTATTTTTTTGGGATACATATAAAATCAATATACGTGGTGGTATACACAAAAATGAAATTAGTCCTCATGATAACAAAAAATAAAATTAGCCCCCTAATTTGACAAAAGTATAAAATTAGATCCTGATGGAATATTAACGGCAAACGAGAGTGAAATCGAATGGACTAATTTTATGATTTTGTTATCACGATGACTAATTCGATTTTTGTGTATACCATAAGGACTGATTTTATATTTATTCCCTCTTTTTAAGACAAAAACAACTTATACAAAAAGTTTGGTAACACATATTTGATTGTTTTGGATAAGAGATTTGTTATGACCCAAGGAAAAGGATAGCCATATTTGTATTTTTAACTTCAAAAGGGTTAGTCAATGTTACTTTTGAAACTCCTTGGACCATTATAAATCTCAATTCAACCTAGTAAGAAGTCAATGCGGGAGTTGACCATCTCTTATTTATTCTCTTATCCCACATGATAACTTTATGGAGGATTCGGGGTATCAAAATCTTACACTCTTAAATCCTTGAGGTTTTTGTCAAGGCCTACTAAGCCCACACTGATGGTTACTAGGACCGTGTTGATACCATTTATAATGACCCAAGGAAAATGCAAGTCATATCTATGTTTTTAATATCAAAAAGACTAATCAATATCACTTTTAAAACTCTTTAGATTATTATAAAACCTAGTTCAACATAGTACAGTCCGAATTTGAATCATAAGGTAGGCGGGGCCATCCATCTCTGCCGCCCCTCTCTATTTTTTTTCCTTTTCTGTTTGATGTTTCTTTTTGTGCTTTTTCTATTTACTTGTAGGAAATTCTACATTTTTGTGTCAAATTTTTTATTTTAGTTTATTTTGGGTGGTTTATTTGTTTTCTTTTCATTTTCATCATTCTTTTTATCATTTTCTTATAGTATTTTTTTAAGGATAAATGCAAAATTGGTCTCTGTGCTATACGCAAAAATCGATTTAGTCCCCGTGATATGAAAAAAATATAAATTTAGTCCCTGTAATTTCAGAAAGTGATAAAATCAGTCCGATGACCAACAACAAACGAAAATAAAATCACATTGACTAAATTTATACTTTTCATATCACGGGGACTAAATTGATTTTTAAGGACCAATTTTATATTTCTTCCATTTTTTAATATATTTTTATTTGGTAAAAACAGACTAAGCAACTATTTTGGACTCGTCTAAGGTTGTTCAAAATTATCGTCAGAATTGAAATTCCGGTTACGGTTCCATCTTGAACCGGTGCCAGAATCAGTATCCATATTCCCCTTGAACGGCGGAACCCGAAATTCTAGCAAGACTCGCAAAATTTTCAGTTCCGCGTTAATTTCTTTTTGAAATTCAAGTATAAGAACGATGTGGTTTTGATACTTGGATTTCAAAAAAAAAACTCCAGTTTGGTCTAGGGCTTTTAATTCCACTCCCTCCTCCCTCGCGCCACTCTCTATCTTTCATTCCTCAAGCACGAAGGATCTCTCTTCTGGATTCTCTCAGTCACTTTGGGGATATTTGGTTTGTAAAAAATGGTAAGATTTTTAAAATTTTGATAGGATTGTGAATATCTAGGTAGATTAGATTTTTATAGGTTTTTGTGTAAAAATTAATGAAATTTTTTAAATATATTTAATTTTATTGGAGTTTGTAAAAAGGTGTAGAGAGATGATTAAATGTAATTGTTTAATAAAAAAATATTGGAGGTATGTGAAAAAATATGAAGAGAGCATATTTGTTATAATTTTTTTTGAAAAGATATTAGAGTGTGTGAAAAGTTGTTGAAGATTGTGTAAAAAAATATTAGTGTTTGTGTATAAATTTTAAGATTTTAGATGTTCTTTTTGTAAATTTTGTTGAATCATATTATATTTTAAAATACTTTTGCAAATGAACATGCACATCTCAACTCTCTCTTCTCACTCGCACTGCTGCCTTTCTCATCCTCACAATCTCTCTTCTTCTTTGTCCTCGCCGCGCCTCTCACTCTCTCTCGATCTCACTACGTGACTCTGGCTCTCATGCATGATCTCTCTCAGCCGTGCAGCTCCAGGGATATGTTCGGTTTGAGTAAAAATGTAGGATTTTAGAAAAGTTGTGAATATCTATGTTGAATAATGTTTTATTGGTGTTTGTGTAAAGTGGAGAGAGAAATAATTTAATGTAATTGTTTTATAAAAAAATCATTGGAGTTATGTGAAAAAGTATAGAGAGAACATTTATGTTGAATAAAAAAGTAAAAAGTTGTTGGAGATTGTATAAAATGTATTGGTGTTTGTGTTTGAATTCTGAATATATTCAGTGGCAGTTCCACCGTTGACGTTTAGAGCCCGACCGTCACTGATTAAGCCACCCCGTTCCCACCTATTCAAAAACTGGAAGAATGGGCCTTGATCTAGGCGGAATTTGGCCAAATCCAACCTATACCGCCGATATTGCCCTTATCGGATTCTAATCGGGCATCCGCTAGTACCGGTGGAGGTATTTGATAAAGATTTCACTACAGGTAATACCGTTACGCAGGCCTACTCTTGTCAAGCGTCCATTAGCCATGAGGTGGTCTCCGTCAACGCGTCAGAATATTTCATTGATGTCATCGTTAAGAATGGATGGAAAGATCGATATGAGACAAGCTAGTCACCACAAGGAAGTCGGAAGTTAATAAAACGCTGAACACTGAGGAACCGGATTATATCTTTATAATTTAGTGCAAAAATATAAAACATTACGACATGACCTGTGCAAAAATGTTTCACCTGATATAATCTTAATGGTCAAATCTTTATATGAAACAAAAAGTAAAATTATTGATAGTTTGAGATAAAAAGTGTGGTAGTTAGGAATATAAAAAGTATTTTTTTTCCTTTCTATTTCTTTCCAAACTAAGCACTCAGATTTTTTTTTTTCGGTCAACAAAACCTCACTTCCTATTTTGTTTTATATTAGCATCTAAAGGATAAATTTCACCTAAACACATGACTCATTGGGTCATCTAACTAGGTTTTAGGATGATTTAATGCACTTCTCCAACTGCCCCTTTCTTTGTGGTTAATATTAATATATGATCTCCTATGTCTTTTGTCAGTGGTATTACTATAACTAAGAGGTTAATTTCAAAACTTTTGACTTCAACTAAGTGTGTGGTGAGAGTTGAGCCCTCTAATGTGACAAAGCTGAGTTAAGTCTGTCCGAGCCTGAACTTGGTGCACAAGGAGTGGCGTGGATTGTCCCTCGCTACCTGTAAAAACAAGCGAATTTTAACTATAATTTGTCTAATTTTGATACATTGGCTCGGCGAAAATAAATAAATTGCATTTCAGTCCTATAAGTGCTCACGAGGCCTATCCATATTGGGGTGGGGGCAGTGGCGGACCTAAGCCGGGGCGACCGCCTCGGTTGGGTATATATACACATATATATATTTTACCTTTTCAAGAAAAAAAAGCTTGCAAAACATAAATCAGTGCGTGTTAGTTCCACATGGTTTTAAGAAAAAAAATAGCTCCACAGGGTCACAAAAATATTGCCTCCAGTGCGGAGCGTCCAGTTGAGGGAACCGTTTAGGTCCTGTCTTTCGTACCTTCTGAGTTTTGGCATTGAGCCAATGCCCCCCTCTCTCTCTCTCTCCGGTGCCACTTTTTTGTGGAAGTCCAAATGACTAAACGATAATGTGATGTTGGTTGGTACGATTTATCAAGACTCCTCGGCCCATCAACCCCCAAATACTACAGTCACATATGCCTTTAAACCTCAATTACTATGAAAGATAATTGTATGAATGATAGCATGATAATATATATTGAGAGAGAAAATTTTGAAATTATTGAGAACAAAGCCATTTTACAACATTTTTAGAAGATGCAGACCCGTATGATCTAATTGCCACTTTTTAGTCTCAGTAAATAGTACTGTGCGTGTATTTCAATAGTTTTAATATTTTTAGTCGTTAATTTGTAATATTTTAACTCTAAGACACTTTTTGCATTACGTAGGTAATTTTTTTTTCAACTTAAAAATTTGCCCCTCCTCAGCTTGAGTTCTGATTTCGCCACTAGAAGTGCCACATAATAGTGCTAGTATTCTAGCCGTGTTATCCATGCACCCTAAAGGAAGGGGCTTCATGATGATACTCTGTAACAACTCTCTGGAATTGTAATGTATTTTGATTGGATTTATGATTGTAACTAGAATGAAAGATTAAATCCAAGGATATTCATTGATAGCTAAGCCAAATTTGAGGTTTGGCTAACCTCCATAGAAGTTGAGAGAAAGCGGGAAGAAGAGAGAAAACTCAATCTAGATTCTTTCGGTAATCCCTCTAGAAGGAACCCGTGCTGCTTACATACCATCAGCTCCCTCCACATGCGTAACAAACTAACTGAATGGAAAATACATGCGCAAATGAAAATACAAGTAAGGAAAATAGTTGGCCCATAACCACTACAATTGGACCTGTAAGTGCTACTGAAATAAGCACGTGAATGAGCAGCCCACTAAGCTAGGTGTGTTACATTCCCTTTCCCTTCAAACAACCTTGTCCGCAAGGTTGAGGGCTGTTAAGTATGCTCCAAATTTCTTCAATGCTCAAACTGGGGCAGACGAGTTCTAAGTAAATTTCAGCAACAAAACAAGCTGGTATAGCTGTCATTGATCTCATCCAACATCTAACAAAGCTCAGACTTCCAGTGGAATGAACATGATCCACAACAAACTCATGTATTACTCTTTTCTCCTGCAAAAATTTCTGCACATTCCATACCTTCTCCCAGTTCCCAACCAAGGAATAAATGTTCAACCACAGAGCATAATATACAGCTTCATGGGCCTTGAATTCAATCAAATTACCAACCATTTCTTTCCCAAGTGTATCATGGCCAGAAATTCTACAAGCCCAACGTAAGGTCCTCAAAATACTCCAAGCAACAAAGTCTCTGTAAGGAATTTTATCAAACATCTTACATGCTAACAAACATGAAAAATAGAGACCAAGATAAAGCAAGTAAACAAAGTCTCGAGCATGATCCTGAGCCTTGTGCCTTTGCTTCATATTGTATTGTAACATATTAAAACTTCCACTCCGGATCCCAACATCAGTTCTCTCCTGGCTATCATTTGAAGGAGACTCACCAACTGGCATGGACATAGATGGCTCAATTGCAGCAGAAACAGCCCTAGGCAGCTCCAAAGAAGACAACGTTCTTAGGAGAGGATTTTGAAAGTCGTTCACAAGAAATGCATTTGCATCTTCTGCAGACCTTACAAGAAAAACGTGTTGCCTTATTGTCCCTAAAAACTCTTTGACTCCTCTACTGTATAAGTAGAAATGAGGTAAAGCAAGTCCTACTATTATTCCATCATCGGTCATACTATGAACCTGGACTTCAACAAAATCATCATCAACTAAGGCATGCAAAATTCCAGATATCTCTAGACCCGGCCAATAGTTAGATTCTCGAAATGAGATTTGACGCAATCGTTTTCGTTTTCGGTGATCGAGAAAAAATTGCCCCATCAAGTTTAGAAAGTTCAGAATGGCTAGGAGTTTGTAAAATTCTTTGGAGGTAACCTTGTTTGGAGAGAAAACATTGAATATGACTATTTCGGAAAAATTAGTGGAACTTTGGCTGCAATTTTGGTTGTCACCGTAGAAGAGTACTATGTGAAAGACGAGTGATAGGGATACACTAGTAGATAATGAGAAAGAAGAATTATCTGGAAGCATTTGGATTTTCACCAAAAAGTCGAGATTGGCTTCCAGGGTCTTTCCTCTGTCGATTTCCTCCTTTTTCGTTTCTTCTTCAAGCTGTGACTCCTCTTTAATTTCTTCTGCTGTTACTATGCTTGCATCTTCAGTTAGTGCTTTCACCCTATCTATATTTTCTTTTTCTTCATTGCATTCTTCCGTCTTCAGATCTTCAAGCTCCATCTCAAGTAATTCCAAACAGATATCAAATTTTTCTTGCATCCGTTGGTTGCCTCTTTGTAGATCCTTCAGTAATTCTGCTATCTTATGGCACTGTGCGAGCAAATCCATGGCAGGATCGCTGGCTCTGATACCAAATGTAACAACTCTCTGGAATTGTAATGTATTTTGATTGGATTTATGATTGTAACTAGAATGAAAGATTAAATCCAAGGATATTCATTGATAGCTAAGCCAAATTTGAGGTTTGGCTAACCTCCATAGAAGTTGAGAGAAAGCGGGAAGAAGAGAGAAAACTCAATCTAGATTCTTTCGGTAATCCCTCTAGAAGGAACCCGTGCTGCTTACATACCATCAGCTCCCTCCACATGCGTAACAAACTAACTGAATGGAAAATACATGCGCAAATGAAAATACAAGTAAGGAAAATAGTTGGCCCATAACCACTACAATTGGACCTGTAAGTGCTACTGAAATAAGCACGTGAATGAGCAGCCCACTAAGCTAGGTGTGTTACATACTCTTTTATTTTGTAGCCAAGGTTCATAATGACACTTAACCACACTTTTAGTACTATAATTTAGCTCTATTATGAAGCCCCGATTGAAAATTTTAGCTTTGTACGTTAGTGACGTGCTCTCCTAGGAGAATCATAACCTCAACAAACACCAACCAAACCCACCACAGCAAGCCAACTTAAACCAGCCATCAATTTGTGGGGTGCGAGGTTAAATGATTTCCTTCTGACTTCGTAGCAAAGCAAAGTTATTCTCCCAAGTCTCTCTTTATTTAACCCAAGACACTAAGGCAGAAACCAGAAAAAAAGCACAATGGTGGAGTTGAGAGCCTTATCCGCCTCCTTTATTCTTTTCCTCCTCGGTTTCACCACCCTGATACTGATCCATTCGGCTGCCATTGAAGTTGGTGCAGTTGTTGAAGGCCACGATGTCAGAGTATTGCAGGGAACATGGGAAAGGAAGCTGTGGATGAATCATGGAAGCCTTCGGGGGCATCGAAAGCCGCTTGTCAACCCCACAGTCCAGCGGCCATTTCAAGCACGCAAGTTCCCTGTCTAGTTTACTGCTTCTTGAAATGAAATAATTAGCTCTACTATTTGATGTTTAGGTTTATCATTCTAAATATTCATCTACTGATCTTGTTCTCTTTTTCGCTTTGAATCGTCTGATTTTCTCTTTGTTTGGTGCGTGTCCTGGATCATGGAAGATCAATCAAATTGAGAAAAGGGCATCCCTGCTGGCCATTTCACTAGAGAGATTCAAAAGGAATTCATATGACCCCCGGACCTTATACAAAATCTCACACCTAGCAAAATTTGGCAATTCTCCTGTTTATCCAAGCTTTCTGGGCTGTGTTTCTGTGAACTTCCCCCGATCACAAATATGCTGAAAAGTCGTGATCAAAAGAAGTGTGCCTGGTGGTAAGCAGAGTCTTGGCTTTCATAACCAAGCTGCTGGACTTTGGGAAGAAAAGGGCTAGAATCGCAATTTTCAACTACCCGAACCTAACACCAAGCGCTTCGCTGCTGTAGTCGTGGTTTGCGTGACATTTTGTGTAATATTCAGGCAACACAACATGACCGAGAGTTCCTTTAGGAAAAAGACTTACGCTCTGATTAGAAAGGCGAAAAGTCTGACCAGCGAAAAGTCTGACCAACCCTCTGGCCGAACTCTATTGGAGAATATATTGCGTGAGCCTGAAGTAGTCTAAAAGGCCTAAATTCACAGCACTGTTTCCTCTCTGTTTCTGTTCTTTTTTTTTTTTCGTTTCGTTTTTTTTCCTTCCGAGGGATGGGGAGGTGGTAACAATTGGTCTGTAGTTAAGCATGTAGCAGGCTCACGAGGGGCTTACAAGTAACGGATATTCACCTTTGGAGGACCACGCAAAAAAAGGACCTTAACATATTGAAGTGGACAACACGGAGCAGCGCGCAGTCATCATCTGATGCAAAGTCCTTTTTTGTTTTTCCTTTTTTTTTTGGTTAAATACGATAGGTCATAATATGACTGGCGGCCCAGCCCATCAATAATGCACTAGCTCGACTGTAGTCTCACCCAAGTCCATAGGCGTACTCACGGCCCCTGGCCCGCGCGCATATATGAATTTGTTCCTCCATGCCTTCCCGCTCGATTATTCAAGGAGTCCTAAAGCTCACGGTATTAAACTCATCTTAAGACTCTAACCCCCCACATATAAATAGGCAGATACCTCATCTATATTTTCTTAAGCTTAATTACTTCTTTAATATTAAACTCTCTTCTTGATATCTAACTTAGGCTTCAGAGTCTCCACATCCGACGTCGCCCCTCTCCTTGTTCCCTTTCACGTTTGATCGGCTCCGGCTCTTGGTGATTTTGACATCATTAGTTGGCGCCATTTGTGGGAATTCTCAAAAAAAGCCCCATCCAAACACTTTACGCTCACCACAACATCCTCCAGCCATCCCCTTTGCACCCTTCTGTCGTCACAATGAATTCCTCCAACGAAATACCGAACAACGACCAGCCACCTCCAGAGACAAACACAGGACTCGTCCCCAACAACAATGTTGTAACAAACTCGGAACTCACCCCTAACAGTGACGCATTGCTGGACACCTTGGTCTAGACCGTCGAGACCCTTGTCCACCAGATCAACACTATCCTGTAGGTCAAACCTCTCCATCCCTCCCACATTCACATATCCCAAACAACATGGAGAGGATGGTTGGCAAGCTGCCTTCAACGAGTAGATGGCGGTACAAGCAGAAGATCCGGCTACTCCAACAGAAGCTGGGCAAGATGAAGAACCCTAAGACCAACGATTCATCCATCCCGGCAAACATCGACAACTCCCCGTTTAAGATAAAAGTGCTTGAATGCCCGCTGCCCCCACGCTTCCGACCACTCTAGATGATATGTTTGATGGTTTCGGTGACCCCAGTGACCACTTAGAGATCTTCCGCTTACACATGCACGTTCAATCATATGCAGACCCCATCCTCTGTCGTTCGTTCTCGTTAACCCTTAAGGGATCAGCACATCAATGGTTTTATAGTCTCACAGCTTGAATCATCGATGAATTTGACACCCTCAACAGACAGTTCTTGAGCCACTTCATATACAACCGACGGATCAAACACCCGACCTCCTACTTGTTCAGCGTCAAGCAGAACCCTAAGGAAAGCATGCTCAGTTACATAGCACGATTCAATCATGAGGCCGTCAACATCTCCCAGGCTACGAACGAGGTCAACCTTATGGCTTTAATCATAGGCCTCCTACCAAGCGACCAATTTTGCAGATGCTATGACAAAAGCAAAAAAACACATGGACTTTGAGGACATGTTTGTCGACAATGGCAATTTAGCTGACATAATCTTCTGTGGGGCTTATGACCAATTGGGTATGAAAGAATCCCCCTCGTCTCCTATGACAATGGCAGCTTCAATTCAGGTTTACTGGAGAACGAGTAACCCGCTAGGTTCTGTGCTGTTGTTAGTAACTACTTTTGCCACCACCCTCGTGGACTTTCTCGTGGTCAACAAATAGTCTTCATACAACGTCATCATTGGGCGCTCTACTCTGGCTGCCCTCAACAACGTTTCTTCTATCTATCATCTAACCTTAAAATTTCCCACCCCTAGGGGAATAAGTGTTGCCATATGAGATCAGGGAGCTGCTCGAGGCTGCTATTACTCTGCCCTAAAAGGTGAATCTTGTCAGGTTGTGGAGAAAAGCCACAAAGCTACCAGCAACACTCTTGCTGAGCTTTCCCAAATAGACACTGACCTTGAGCTCGACAACCAAAACCAAAAGAGCATGGCCCGACCACAAGTTGCGAAGAATCTGGACGACGTTGAAATTGCATCAGGAAAGATAGTGCGCATCAACGCCACACTAACTGGAACTTTACAGAATACCCTGGTCGACTTCTTGAAACATCACCGCACCACTTTTGCGTGGTCTCACTCCGATATGGAAGGAATTTTTCCAGACATCATCGCTCACCAACAAAGTATCTTACCAGATGCCAAACCTATCCAAAAAAAAAGGACCTTTGCACCTGAACGCAATCATGCGGTTGCTGAGGAAGTTAACAAATTGCTAGCTGCCAACTTCATTCGTGAATGCCACTATCCGAACTGGCTCTCCAACGTGGTCATGGTGAAGAAAGCTAATGGTATGTGGCGGATGTGCGTAGACTTTAAAGATCTTAACTGCTGATGCCCCAAGCCACCGACGAGCATGTGATATTGCCATTCCTTGATACATTTTCAGGATGCAACCAGATACATACGGTTGTCCCTGACCAAAAGAAAACAGTGTTTGTTACCGATCGAGGCCTATATTGCTATAAATAGGGGTGATTACTGGAACGGATGGAACCGGAATGAGTCATTCCGATTCCGGTTCTCATCGGAACCCAAAATTTCATTCTGGTTCCATTTCGAAATGGACCGGAATTTTCGGAAATGGAATTCGGAAATTCCGGTTCGATTAAGAGGAAAATAATCAACCGGGAGTAGAAAGTTTGCAATATGCATAACAACCACCATCCCCACACGTCCTGGTTTCGAGAGGGAGAAAGTTGAGTCGCGTGACATGGTTTACAGAAGCAAGGAAAACCAAAAAATTACTTACAAACAAAAAAGGGCAAAACCGAAAATCACCTCCTCAAAATCCACATGAACCTAACCACTGCCCTCATGCTCAGTGCCTGAGAGAGACAGAGAAGAACCTACCACCTTCCTCTCTCTGAAACTCTTTTGAACTTTTCCTCATGCCTTTACATAAAACACCAACGATACCTCAAAACCTATACAAACAGATAGACTCAACCAACCACTCTCCCAAATGGCTCCTGTCCAATTTCTAGTTTCCCACTCGTCTTCCTCATGACCCTTCTGTCGCTTCTCGTTGTTTCACACCAGCAGCGACCCCCACTGAACATTGCCGAGCAAGAGGCTCTGATGAAGAAGAGTAGAAGACTCTAGAAGAGTCAAGAGAGACTAAAGTCTTTCGCGTGACCTAGGTCGTTTTAACCCAGGTGACCTTTTTTTTTTAAAAAAATTTAACACCAGGGCTTAAATCACACCGTTTGAGCCCTGAATTAATTTTTTTTTTTTAAAATTCAAAAACTGGAAAATTCCGGTTTCGGTACCGAAATAGGTCGGAACCGATACTGGAATTGGAACCGAAAATTCTGGTTTCCGCCAGATAAAAATCTCACCCTTAGGTATAAAGTGATGCCCTTTGGGCTAAGGAATGCGAGGGCCACATACCATTGGTTTGTGAACCTCAAGTTCAAAATTCGATTGGTAGAAACATCGAGGTCTACGTGGACGACATCCTGTTAAAAAGTATCCGATCTCATGATCATCTGGTTGACCTTGAGGAAACATTCCAGGTCTTAGAAAGGTATTGCATAAAGGTTAATCCAACCAAATGCGCCTTCGGGGTCTCCTCTAGCAAGTTCCTATGATTTCTAATATCCACCTGAGGAATAGAGGCCAACCTAGATAAAATACAAACAATCATGCAGCCTACCACTAAAGAAAACATTGCAGAACCTCGAAACTTCGGGAAGGTCGACGCATCGCGGGCAGGTCCTAGCAGATTTCGTAATTGAAGTCGGTGGCCAACATGCAGAGCTTGAACAACCCACTCAAGGAATCCCCCCTCCGAGCAGAATATGTTTGGACTGCTCATGTTGATGGCTCTTCAATTAAGTGGGCCAGCGGTGCGAGAGTACTTCTGATGTTGTCTCGCCCGAAGAATCGTCTAGTACGCCCTCCGAGTACGAAGTCGTCTTCGCAAGCCTCAACATCGCAAGTTTTCTGGTGGCTGACGGGATTGAAATCATGGAGATTCCCAGCTAGTAGTTGAACAGGTCAAAGACGAGTTCGTGGCAAAATGAGACAATATGAAAGAGTATTTGGCTCGTGTTCTGCAACTCACGCACCTTTTTCAAGTACTTCTCAATAGAGCAGATACCTCGAGAAGAGAATTCATCGGCCGACAGCCTGGCTCAGATTACTTTAGATCCCGAAAACGTGGAGAGCCACGTGGATGTTCCCTTAGAAGTCCTAGATAAACCTTCTATTTGCTTCGAACATGCCGTGTGGAAGATAACCCAGGGAGAATGGTAGTGTGTACCAATTAACCGTTTTCACCTCACTGGGAGCTCCCGGACGATAGAGTGGAAGCTCGGAAGATACGAATGAAGGCCACTCGGCACACCATACAATTGAACGAGCTTTATAAATGAACTTTCTTAGGACTTCTCATTCGATGTCTGGCTCCACTTGAAGCAGACTATGTTCTCCGCGAAATCCATGAAGGGATATGCAAGAATCATGCAGGATGGCGATCCTTGGCCAACAAAGCTATTCAAGCAGGCTATTATTGGTCGACCATGTTAAAAGATTCCATGCATATGGTAAAAAGCTGCGACAAGTGCTAGCGTAATGCAACTGTCCAGCAACTGTCAATGGAGAACATGACCCTCATTAGTTTCCCATGACCCTTCTCACAATGGAGAATCGACTTTCTAGGTCCCTTTCTGCTAGGAAAAGGGCAAGTGAAGTTTTTGTTAATAGCAATAGACTACTTCACTAAGTGGGTTGAAGCCCAACCTTTAACACACTGCAGAAGAACATATCTGAAAGTTTATGTGGTATGTTTATTTGCCAAAATTTTGAGAAATATTCCCGAAATTTTGGGAATCTTTACTTTATTGAGATTTATTAGGGTTTGTGAAACGTAAAATGTGTATGTGTAAAAGTTAAAAATGTTGGAGTGTGTTTGTTTTGGTTGAAATTTTCATGCCCCAAATTATTGGGAAAACAAGCATCACCTTGATATCTGATAATGGAAGGCAATTCGACAACAACCGGTTTAAATTTTTTTGTTAAGAGCTGGGCGTCCAACATCATTTCTCATCCCTAACTTACCCCCAGGCCAATGGGCAGGCAGAAGCCACAAATCAGACAATATTTAATATGCCCAGGCCTAAGCTCGACAGTAGAAAAACAGCATGGGTAGAAGAACTTGTAGGAATTCTCTGGGCCTACCGAACAATGGCTCGAACACCTACAGGAGAAACACCTTTCAGCATGGCCTATGGTACAAAAGACATGGTTCTAGTGGAAATGAGTGTCCAAACCTACAGAGTAAGTAATTACAACCCCAAATAGATCAACCTTGACCTTGACACCAATCTCGACTTACTAGAATGAAAGATACACGAGGCCAACATGAGGAACTGCAACTATCAACGAAGGGTGGAGAGGTACTACAACGCTCAAGTCATAGAAACAACTTAACCAGAAACTTACCACCTAGAAGACATGCAAGGGAAGTGCCTCCCACACCAGTTGAATGCAGCCAACCTGAAGCGCTACTACCAGTAAAGTTCACGTTATAGCCCACAGTACATTTTCACCGAGACCAACTTTAGAACTCTTTGCTTTGGTTTTCCTTAGTACCACGTCATGATTATTGAATTTTAATAAATATCAAGTGTTGTTTTCACCATTTCACCTTCTATGGAGCTACAATGTTTAATGAGTACCCTTGCGATGGGAACACCCCGGGCGGCTGGTCTAACTCATCGGTGCTGCGGGCACCCCTATACCAACAAAGCGATCTCAACTGTTGTGCCACATGCACCCATACACCAACAAAGCGTCTTAACCACTGTGCCACGAGCACCCCTTCACCAAAAAAGCGGTCTCAACCGCTGTGCCACTGACACCCTTACACCAACAAAGCAATCTCAACAGTTATGACAAGGGCATCTTTACACCAGTAAAACAGTATCAACCGCAGTGCCACGAGCACCCTTACACCAACAAAGCAGCTTCAACCGTTGTGCCACAGACACCCCTACATCAACAAAGCAGTCTGAATTGCTGTGCCAAGGGCACCCCTACACCAACAAATTGGTTTCAACCGCAGTACCAAGGGAACTTTTATACCAATAAAGCAGTCTCAACTGCTGTACCACGGACACCACTACACCAACAAAGTGATCTCAACCATTGTGCCACGGACACCCTTACACTAACAAAGCGGTCTCAATCATTGTGCCAAAGACACCCCTACGTCAACAAAGTGATCATAACGCGTCCAACGCCTCTTCAGCGAAATGAGAGCCTACTCCATCACCAGCCTTGTCAGCATAGTCTTTGACTTTCTGGTCTGACAAATCCATGCCAGGAAATTTCTCCTTGGCTACCTCCACTAACATGTCAAGACCAGAATAAAAAGCTTGCCTACCACTCTGCTATTAGGCCCATCTCGGCAAGCTGTGAGCTGTGCTGTGCCAACCGCAGTTTGTGCATGTAAGTCCTTACATCCTCTTGAGCTTTTCCCAGTTGCATTTGTAGCTTATCTTCTCTTTTGAAAGCACGCAAACAATCGTGAGTGGCTCCCTCCCGCAATGACCTTTCCGTAGCTACATTACCAGCCAGCTTCTTCAATTCCTCATCCTTCATTAGCCCCTCCCTCCTCAACTGCTCGACCTCCAGACGACTTGCCTTCAACTATACCTCCATCTCCAGCCAATCAGTCCGTTGTTGCTCTAATTCGCCTAACAGTCGAGACACATAAATAGACAACTCTTTTTCCCTTGCAACATCAGCCATGTGTTGCGGCCTCAACACTTCTACCTCTGACCTCAAGGTGCGGGACCGAGATATTATCTCCTTTCCCCCTGAATCCCGAAGCAACTATTCGAAGAGACATCACACTGTGTCTGGGCTGAAGCCTGTTCGGTTTGTAACCTAGCAATGGCCGTCAGGAAGTCCTGGAGCAACCGCTGAAGTAGTTGGCTCAAAACATGTGCGTAGTTGGAAAATTCGGGCAAGATCTTATCTAGTTGCTCAAGCACTTTCGGGATAAATGCAGGACCAACACCAATACCATCACCAGTCGGAGAAGTCATGCCGAGCTTTCCATACTAGCTCGACCCGAAAAGCCCACAGGAGATGGAGGCAGCTCTGGACTTTTTGTAGGCTAGAAAGAGGGGCTAACCTTTTCACTGTACCTTCGACTCTCTGCGGACTTGGCAGAAGGACTAGCCACTCCACCTGCCTTTTGAGGGTTGTCATCACCTCTTGCATCTCAAAGGACGACTTCCCCACAGAGGAGGAGGAGGATGATCCCCCAACAGAACCTTTGTGTAAGCTGCTACTGGGCTCTGGCGATCGGCAAGCCCTCTTCCTTGCTTTGTGAATGAGAGATTACCTACCTGCTTCTTCTTCCTCCTTGATAAACGCGAGCCTCTTTTTTAAATGGGTCCGGGGCTTACAAGCCTTAGCACTGGCAGAAGCAGGACCTTCTTTTACAATCTCCACGTCGTCAGCCCTCGATGATGGCAAAACTACCTTTTGACGAGCCGCAACAAACCTGGTCTCACTGGTAGCAGCACCAGACCTTGTCTCGTACAGATGCACCAGGAGACCTAGAACTAGAACTGATGAGACTCAAAGCTCCCAATCACACGTAAGAAAATAAAAGTAAGGGATAAAAGGCATTACCCCGAGCGGAAGGCATTCCCCAAGTATTTAAACCATAACGGGATTTTCCTCTCCCGAGGGATATTCCTGCCCTTTATTGGACACAAAGAAGAACCTCTGGTGCCAACCCTTGTTGTAAGAAGGAAGACCACAGGACAAACCACGTTCGTCCCGGTCTTGGAAGAAGTACATGCCAGGCTCACTTGTTTGCAGCTTGTAGCACCAAATAAACTCTTACCAGGCGGGAGGCTTTTCATCCAAAAACAATTTCTCCCATAGGGCAAAGAAGCCCAGTGCCAATTGCCAGCTATTGGGAGGTAGTTGAGTTGGAGACAGCGAGAGCCACTGTAGCAGTTGGCGCATATCCCTAGTAAGCGGGAATCGGGCTCCTGCGTGTAGTACATCTTTGAAAAAGGCAATCTCAACCCCTTCGGAACACATAACCTTTTCCTTGTATTCAGGCACCCTCATCACTATGGTCCGATAAATGTCGTACTTGAGTCTTAACTCGGCTAGCTGGGTCTGGTCGCGATTAGACACCCCCCGGCACAACGGTACAGTCCCGTTGGACGTAGGTTTTCCTCCAGTTTCCCCAACCCCAGAACCAGAAGAAGCCATTGAACGTAGATCTCTTGCGAAGGAATGTGACAATGTCGAATAATAGATGGCACAGACAGATATCGAGCACCACAAAAAGAAATGATTAAACTCTCACCTAATTACTTGCAGAACACTCAAGTCGATAAACAACTCCTCACCTGCCCACTCTCCTTTATTTCAAATAGCTCGAAATGGACCGGGTTGAATACTTGACACATGTCTCACGACCTCGCAGTCATAGCCTCATTTCCTACACTCCTTTGAGCTTCAGACATCCTGTGGTTGGGCCTAAGCTACGTAAAAACCTAGAATGCATATGGCTTTGACTTTCCTTGATCGACCTCCATGCCCGCAAGGCCACATTGATGAGGACTTGGGCTCTAGACAAAAAGACATGCCTTGCTGTTAGACTTATCCAAGCCCTCTTATTAAGTCTTCTAATTAGGTTCTCCTAAGCAATGTGAGATCTCAACACACAGCCCGTAAGCGCCTGCGAACCAATAAAACCCAGGGACACCAATAAAAGCAAGCAAGATCCACACCTCATAATTCGAAGCCCATGATATGAAGCCCCCTTCATATTTCAGGATGCCAAGCCCATCATTAATGAGTTGTAATGCGGTTGGTTGGGAAGCACAACAACTGGTCCAAAAAACCTCGGTTGGCCCAATATGACCGATACAACCCATCAATAATTCACTAGCCCGACTATAGTCCCTTCCAAGTTCATAGGCGAACTCAAGGCCCCTGGCCCGCGTGCATATGAATTTGTCCCTCCATGCCTTCCCGAAAGGTTATTCAAGAAGTCCTAAAGCTCACGGTATTAAACTCCTCTTAGGATTCTAACCCCCACAATATAAATAGGCAAGTACCCCTCATATATTTTTTAAACTTAATTACTTCTCTAATACTAAACTCACTCCTTGAAAATTTAACTTAGGCATCAGAGTCTCCACATCAAATGTCTCCCCTCTCCTTGTTCCCTTTCAGATTTGATCGGCTCCGACTCTTAGTGATTTTGGCATCATCAAAATATATTTTCAGCCATGAATTATGGAGAATTTGACACATTGTCACAACTAGAAAATTTGACATTTTCCGAGGAACAAATTTCGTCACAAAAGGAAATTAAAATTTTTTTGGTGACTAAATTGTCCGTCACTAGAAACAAGAGGCTTTCGTGATGAATTATTGGTCACCACTCTGTTCAATTGTAAACAAGGGCGATCGATCGACTATAACATATTAAAAAAAATATTACGTGACGAAATGTTCCATCACGATGAGTAGAGGGTTTTTATGATGAAATCATTTCTCCACCATGTTGATTGATCGCCAGCCATAGCTGACTGATCATTCTAAGGCAATACATTGCAATATTTAGCGATCGATTGCAACATTATCACACGATTGAACCGTTCCGAATTGACACATGGCACACGACGAGAAACTGGTAACTGTCACTTTTTCGAAAGGGCATTCGATCAGACATACCCATCGTTTGATCGATGAGGCAATCAAAATAATGAATTACAAGTTTCCACGTGTCCACAATTAGTGATCTATTGGTCTATTCGGCGATCGAACGCATACAAATTGATACATGGTACATTTGCATATTTCCGTAACCGTCACTTTGTCGAACCGTCAATCGATCGGTTCTTAAGAATCGATCGTGTAGGAATTTAAACTAACGAATTCAAGTGTGCCACGTATATTAATTGACACAATCAATTAGTTGTAATGACCGGCAATCAAATGGGTCGTGGAAAGTTATGAAAGGAACTGAAGGCCATTTCCGCAGTTACCTCTCCCACACTCTAAAAAATGCTCTCAACTCGCCAATATTTTTTCTTTTTCATTGTTCTCCAAACTACGTAGAAACGTTCTCCATTCTCCTCCATGTTAAAGGTATGCAATTTTCTTCTTGACAAAGTATTTTGAGAGTGCTAGTGTCCCTATCGGTGACAATGAGTCGCGAACACCGTTGGTCAGTGCACTTAACCAAAGCACCAAGTAGAGGAGCAAGAGGGAGGGGGCCAGGGTGGCTAGGAGAAAAATTTTGATCGGAGGTTGGCTCGAAAGGGTTGCGATAGCACATGCACTGGTCGACTAGGGGGCCTTTGGGGTGCCACCCAGATTAGTGTGGTTTTTAAGGTCTCGCCAAAGCCTTTGGAGGAGCAGGTGGATTGACTAGAGAGTGGTGTTCAGAAGATCCGGGAGGATTCCAGCAGGAGTGCACATACGCGATACTCTGTGACCAGGCAATTATAGGTCATGTGGAGAACGTGCAGAAGACCCTTGATGCCTTACGGGCAAAAGGACCTAAAGATATTCCTGGAGATATTCTTGCAGATGTGGCATCGTCTTTGAAGACCCTGGATGATCTTTAGATTTTGTTACATTTTGATTTTTGTTGTGTTTTTATTTACATATTTAGAACATCAGCTTTATATTTTGGACATGTCCTTAATTTGGATATGACAATTTGGTTTAATATTTATGGCATTGCTTTTTGTTTAATTTTTTATAATTTTTTTACAGAGAGTACAATATCTTAATGCCAATACGATGACATGAATGTACAATATCTTAATTTTACTTTTTTTAAAAAAAATATAAAATCCTCATTAATTAATTACTTTGTAATTTATAGTTGTTTTTCCAATATGATTTTTCTAAATTTAATAGTTATTGATCTAAATGTTCCTCCATTTAAAAGAATAATGTTACGTCCCTCGTGCTCGTATTAGTCTGTAAGCTCTCTTTGTAGTAACTTAGGTGCATATATGAGGACATTACGACATGTTCTTATTCTATGGAACCCAGGAACGACATAGGAAAAAGAAAAGCAAACAAACCAAGCTATTGGGGTTAGGGATTAGGGGTTACAACTCCTAGGCTAACATAAGTAAGCTTACAATTAAATATGTAACCTTATTGTTTAGATATATATACAAACACACCAAACAAATAAAAGAAAACATAAAATAGTCGCATCATTTAAGAGGAGTCATCGTCTGAGGAGCCAGTGAGGTCAATCCAATTGATATGGTCGTAGTTTATCGTCACGATGATGTTCTCCAGGGAAAACTCAAGTTGTAGATCCTTTGGAATCAGGTAGGGTTGGGAGTCTAGGAATACTTCGTGGCCGTCGGAAACCAAGGCTTTGATGTCAATGACTAGGACATGGGTAACAAAAAGGTCAAATATCGGCATAATCTGTCTTATAAAAGAGGACAAACAAAAGGGTGAGTCTTATGGACTCAGTAAGGGGGGAATGGGGGCATGTGAAGACAACCTTACAATAGTACAAACATGTTCAAAAAGCAATTCATAAGTAAAAGAGAGTACCAGTGAAACGATATGCAGCATGCAGTCATGCAATATATAGTTTATAGCATATAGAATGTAGTAATGCAAAACGCAATATGCAATGCAATGCAATGCTCTTGTCTGTTTCTTTGATGTACATTTCCTTACAAATTCACTGATTCACCCCCAGTGGCCAAGGTTGTATGTCTAATCTCCCTCACACTTTAGGGACAGTCCTAGACATTTTATTGTCCTTGGACACGAGTAAAGGCTCATTCTGCCTTCTATTCCGGAGACATCCTACCCGGTAGTGATGGTTGCAGTCCCCAGTGATCAGTACCGTCACCCCATATAAACTTTTCCATAGGTGTCATATCCTTTATCTCATTAGTTCCAAATGCCATGCAAATGCACTACAATATCCATAATCCATAACAATGATATATTTTTCACAAAAATATATCCTTTCCTTGAACCATAAAAATCATTTTCTTTAAAATCAATAAATTTGCAACATATCAAATCCGTAACTTTAATTTATTTCAAAAATAAATACCACTTAAATAAACTGATTTGCTTATCATAAATCAAGCAATTAAACATAAGTATTCCCATGGGGACCTGTACTTGGGCTTGCTGACAAGTCCATTTTCAAATAAGATCAGTAGCTATAGAGAGCTACTTGGGCTGGTTCAAAAGCAAGAAAAGAGGCCCACATCTATGGCCTTTTAAAAACAAGCTATTTGGTTCCAAAAAGAAGTCTAACTTTTGGCCCCACCTCCAAAGCCCAAAGCTTAGCCAAAACACAACTATTCAAGCTCATAAAAACATATAAAGTTTAGAAAATAAGCGCAATTCGAAAAGATAACAAGCAGACCGTTTTTAGGCAAAACACAATTTTTTAATATAAATTCAAAAATTCATAATTAATTAATCCTAGCTCCAAATGACACAAAATTTAAACTGGAGACTCCTAAAAATTTAATATCAATCTAAGGTCATCTACTATATACAAAAAATTATCAAGCACTCTGTTACCAACAATTAATCTAAAATAGACTAAGTTTAACCTAATTAATCAAATCTTTTTATTTCTACGTAAAACCAATCTCATATGCTTCTTATACCTCTAAAGGATCAAGAAACTGTGCCATGCAAAACAAATACACAAAAATTACCTATACAAACGTCAAAGGGGCAAAATGACCTAATCTTCACAATTCCTTCAAATATTTCAAATCTTCCAAATCTTCTAACACCTAACCAACCTAATAATTTTTATAACACATGAACATCCTCATGGAGAGTTCCAGGTCATAGTATAGTACATTACTAACCTAAAAAATTAAAATGCTAACAACAAGACTAACACGCAAACTAACCCCTTACCTCAATTAATCTCTTTAAGTCTTGATAGCTTGAAACCTACATGAAACTTGTTGTTAGGATCTAATACCATCAAAATAAAATTAAGGAATTCAAAAGTCAATAAAAATTCAAAATTTACCAATAACTCTTCACAAATCCACTTCTTTCTTCTCCTAGGACAATTCGGCTAGCTCCTTCTCCCTCCTCCTTTCTTATAAACTTTCTCCAACTCTCTCCCTCTCTCTATGAACTGCCGAAAAAGCTCAGTGAAGAATTCTTCACAAGAGCTCCCTATTTATACCCAACTTGACCATAGTTAACTCATAGAGTTAGAACCAACCATGCAAGGGGTTATAGAGACCAATTCATCATGCCTACCACTAGAATAGGTGTTCTAATCAAGGCTTGAAGCAACAATGGGGGAGAGGGGCGGCAGCAACACAAAGAGAGACACATGGAAGGTGGTTTTGTGAGCAATAAATGATTGGCAATGATTACACTAAAATTCTATGGCTTTGACCAGTTTTACAAGTCAAAGGAGGTGATGAAATGGGCTGGGTCAAGGGATGGGTCGAGTGGGCTGAAGGGAGGCCCAAAAACAAGTGATTTTCAAGCCCAATTACACTATATCATGCAATCCAAGCCAAAACACTATTTAAAATAAAAATCCTTAGAAAATAATCATATAATGCATGTAACACTTATTACAGGTCCTATTGACTAAGAAAAAAAGGAAATAAAACATGTCAAGCAAAAATATTGAAGAAAATTAGGGTTTCTAGAAGAAATTAGGGCTAAAACAAGCATTAGGGGCAAACTTTTCAGGACACTGAAATGAATAAAATGATTAATAAAATAAAAGAGCTTGAAAAGACAAGAATGAGGATATTTTTCTCATAATTGTTGGATATGTAAAACTATTTTTTGGGATTTTCTCTAAAAAAATGAATAAATAATTATATCCAATATTAATACAAATACTATAAATTTAGAGGGTTGGAGTGTTACAAATACCAAACAAGGCAAAAAAGAAAACAAAATCACAACTTACAAAATAGATTAAAATGTAAAATGTTAATTGTATATTATTTTTATTCACAGTCCACATAATCACATCTTCATTTTTATTTCTTAATTAATACTATTTTCTTTTATATCTTTTGTAATTTTATAATCGGAAGGCATTTTGATCTTTTTGCATTTTAACAGTGTTGCGACATTTTGAGTACAAAGAGAAATGTTACTTGCCCGAATGTGCCTCAAATTGAAAAAATACTACAAGAGTACACAGTTTATGGAATCATCTATCATAAAACCAAAAAAGATAAGTAACCATCATTATTGTTGCTAAATAACATAAGTACATATACTTAAGCAATCCAACTACACATACTTGATTATGTAGTACTAATCTAAGTACATATACTTCATGAATGGTAAAAAAGTGCTTGAACACATGTTTAAAATGTTGAGCAAACACAAATTATAAATAAATAAAATATGTGAGGATATGTTTAGATTACATGAAAACATGTCAACTACACATCACTAATCATGGAAGTATATATAAGGAAATCACGTTTTGGTTGTACATGTTATATCTATGTAACATAATGCAAGAGTTCGATCGGTTCAACACGGTGACGTTTAGATGTTCATGACCGTTTAGACACCCAATTATTCCAATCGATCTATAAAGACGACGTCGTTTTGGAAATATCAACCGATTGATCGAAATAAATTTCAACGACCAAAACAGAATGACCGGTCAACAGATTAAATGTCAAGATCCCATAACCGATTGATTGGTGTTAATCGACGTCATTTTGAACATATTAACCGATCCAACATCGTAGTAACCGATCGATCACGTCTAGACATTGTCGTTTCGAGGTCTATTGGAGATGGATTGAACCATACATACCAATCGATCGGATAAAAAAAATAATGATAATTTTAAAGCTGACAAGACAATCGATTAGTACAATAGCCAATCTATTGGAATATGTCGAGGCTCAAGAACTAGACCACGCTAAGGTCGTGGGTGAAGAGCAAAAACACATCCACAACGTAGATGAGACAAGAGGTGACGCCCAAGAAGATTTTTCATCTCAAAACTTAGCCAAAACACCACCCTTTTTTGTGGGAAGAGTGTTTAGAATAGTTTAGAGTAAACCCAAACTCAAAATCATACTTTTTTTAGCAGGTTGAACATTGAGAAATTTGGGTGAAATTTATGAGGTTTTGGTGGAGATTTCATGTATTGGGTCTTTCTAAAAGGCAAGAGGTATGTTACTGGACCTATAATCTTTATCTAGGACTAATTTGGTTGGTTTTGTAATGATTTATTTGATTTGGGTATTTGTGGGTATTGTAGTGATAATTTGTGAGTATTTGGGTTAGATCGAACACCCAATTATGCCGATCGATCTATAGAGACATCGTCATTTTGGTAATATCAACCGATCGATCAGTACAAATTTAACCGTCAAAACAGATTGATTGGTCAACGAATTAAAAGTCGAGATCCCATAACCAATTGATTGGCATTAACCGACGTCTTTTTGAATATAGTAACCGATCGAACGTCATAGTAACTGATCGATCGCATCTTAACATTGCCGTTTTGAGGTCCATTTACGATGGATTGAACCATATGTACCAATCGATCGACTCAAAAAAATATAACGGGGATTTTTAAGCTAACAAGGCAATCAATTAGTACAATAGCCGATCGAATGGATTATGTCGAGGCTCAAGAACCAAACCGTGCTAAGGCCATGGGTGAATTGGAAAAACACACCCGCGACGTAGAAGAGACATGAGGTGAAGCCCATGAAGGTTTTTCATCCAAAAACACGTCATTTTTTGTGGGGAGAGTGTTTAGAATAGTTTAGAGCAAGCCCAAACTCAAAATCACAGTTTTTTTAACTGGTTGAACATTGAGAAATTTGGTCAAAATTTATAAGGTTTTGATGGGGATTTCATGCATTTGATTTTTCTAAAAGGCAATAGGTATGTTACTTGACCTATAATCTTTTATCTAGGACTGATTTGGCTGGTATTGTGATGATTTATTTGATTTGGGTATTTGTGGGTATTGTGATATTCCTAGGATTAAGGCAACCCAAGAGGGGGGTGAATTGGGTTTCAAAACTTTTTCGAAAATAACCCTAAAGAGTGTGTTTGCTAGCTACAAAAGAAAACTTTAAAGCAATAAACTAGAGCACAAATAAAGAGATAAGGGAAGAAAAACAAACACAATATTTAGGTGGTTCGGCAAGCCCGCCTACGTCCACCCCTCAAGCTCCTTTACCGAGTCTTGAGGTTTCTCCACTATTCTCCCTTCAATCAAGGGAACGGTTTCCTTACACTTGAGCTTGAGAAAAACCCTCTTCAAGCCTCAAGAACAAGTTTGAGAACAAACCTCTCCAAACTCCTTCTTTCGATGAACAACCCTCACCGAAAGGATGCAAGAGAACCACTCTCTTAGAAATGTGTATGGTTGAATAAAATTCCCTCTAAAACTCCCTTGATGGAGTAGGTATTACAATGAGAAATGACAAGCTCTTAGGCTTCACACAATAACAAGGATGTGAAAAATGAAGAATATGTGTGTATGATGCTTGAATAAAGATTGAAAGATTTTTGATCACTCTAAGCCTTTGTAAATGATTATGGACGATTTGGTTGTGTTTCAAAGGCATGAGAATGACTTTATATAGACCTCATGAGAAAAATAGCCGTTTATAGCCGTTAGAGTGAACTGTTAAAACGAGCCGGTCGACCGTTACATGAACCGGTCGACCGCTTCAAGTTTACCGTTGTTCAACGGTCATAATGTCAGAAGCGTAAATTAAATGCTACCGGTCGACCGCTACATGAACCGGTCGACCTTTACATGTTACCGTTACACAACGGTCAATTTGTCAGAGCATTTCTAAAGCTACCGGTCGACCGCTACACCAAGCGGTCGTAGGTCCGGTCGACCGCTACATTGAGCCGGTCGACCTCCTCATTTTAAGCTTCATCCGGTTGTTCTAAAAACTCGATTTTGACCAACTTAAAATACCCAATTTTAAACTCTAACTTCTCATAAGTATATAAAAAGGTTTGGGAGTATATTTGAGATATTTTGAAGGCACTAAAAAGGTTTTAATCTTACAACAAACATTAAAATGGTTTATGCAAGTTTTGAAGACTTATGCATGTGTGTGATTGACATCCTTGTTAAAGATGAAGTTTTAGAGTTACAAAGATTACCCTAGCGACTTGAGTCTTCACTTTAAGAGCACTTCCATTGAAGGTGATGTTGCTTGATCGCTCCGTACTCATTTTGGATTCGTTTTGCTCCACAACTCAATTACTTATATTGTTATCATTAAAACATTGATTGTGACTCAATGCCAACATATTGTGGTGATGATTGAAGGTTATTGTTGCGTTCTTGATGCATACATTTGAATGGATTTTGTTTGTGCTTAATTTGGGAGTGTTTTGTGCAAAGATTTGAGGGTGCGAGTGTGGCTTTTGCCAATCTTCTCGTTGTGGGTTATAGATGATCAATCACCGTTTGTGTCGATCAATCGAGATTGGGGGTGGAAGATAGCCGATTGAACGTCATCTTTAGCATTCTATTGGCTAGTTATATACAATCAATCGACAATGATGCCGATCGATCGGGATGGTGATGCATAAATTTATTTCTTATTTGATTAATGTCTATTTGTAGTTATTATTTACATATGTTTACATAACTCACTTGATTGATGCAGGGTAATTTGGGCTAGAATGTGTGTACCCTAGATCCATTCAAGGGTTAGTACGTGATAAATAAACGTTTATCCCTTAATAACCCTTCAATTGTCCAAAATTTGAACAATTTGAGATTGTGCATTCGGTGTTGGACGTGTTCGGCACTTGTTTCCTTTTCATTTATAGAGAAAGTTCAATATCACTTAGCATTTGTATTTCGAGTATACATCTGGAATTGCGTGTGACGTCATCCGCATACTGTTGGTGACGTCTGGCCCCAATGCTGGTGTTTTACTTTCGGACTCGGGCTTGATCAACTGAATTTTTCTTGGTATGAATGGCCCCAAGTCGATTTTCAGTTCGGGTATACTTCTGGAATTGGGGTGTGACATCATCCACATATAGTTGGTGACGTCAGGCCCTAACATTGGTGCTTGTACTTCGAGATTAGGGCTAGATCTGCTGAATTTTTCTAGGTATGAATGGTCACAAGTTGATTTGAAGTTCAAATCCGAACTCACAATCTTAAATGGGGATAAGACTTATCAGCTGGGTGGTGGTTACTAGTTTTTATTGTCCTGAATTATTTTAGATTGATGCTGATGGATAAGAGTTGGGTTCACGAGATAAATCGATTTTGTGATAAGTATTTTGAAAGGGTCCATAGGTTTATGGGTATGACTGCTAATTGTGTAGACTCTCGAGGTTATATCAGATGTCCGCATCGAAATTGGAGAAATTTAGTATTTCAAGAGTTGAATAAAATTGAGGATCACATATACATTAATGAGTTTGATGTCAGTTATAAGTTATTGGTGTTTTACGGGGAGGGTATTCAAGTTTCTATAAATATGTGTCAAGGGTTCGGAGTGAGCTGTAATACCCTGACCCACTAAGTATTGTTAGTTATATTAATTTTAATAATTTATTTATTTAAGGGTTAGTTACAAATTTTCCCCTTAAACTATCATCTGATTCTCAAATACCCTCAGAAACTTTAACTCATTGCAATTTGCCCCACAAATTATAATTCTCATTGCTATTTCATCCCCCAACCTCTTGAAGTTGCTACATCGAATGATTTTGGTCTCACGTAAATGACACATGACTTTCTCATTACTTGAAAAGATAAATTTGACCAACTCGATTCTAAGTGAGTTATCTTTTTTAAAAAAAATAATCAGCTAATTAGATATTATTTTTTGGCTCTACATATTGCTAGAAACACGACAAAAGATTAGGGAGGACTCAAACGAGAGTAAAATTGTCTTTTCACATAACAAGGTCACGTGTCGGTTACGTGAGATATAAACCATTCGATATAACAACTTCAATTGGTTGAGGGATGAAATTGCAATAAGAAGTATAGTTTATGGGGGTATTTGAGAATCATGTGGTAGTTTGAGAGAAGAAATTATAATTGACCATTTATTTAATAATGTACTTAATTACTATTTTCGGATTTAATTATTTTATTAGTCTAAAAATAGGGACAAATCCTTCAAAATAGCTATATGTAGCCGAAAATTATGAGAAAAATATCATCTTTCTTATCTTTTCAAAATCTTTAATTTAGTAGGCTATTTAATTTACTCATTTGGTATCTTAAAAATTTATAAATAATAATTTATGTTGCTGAAAATACTATTATTTCATGCTTTTAGCCGTAATTATCTTTTTAAAACTCATTTTCTTCAAACTTATTGCATATCTTTGTGTTACATACTTAATTACTTAGCTAATAGGACATGTTCTAGAGTATCCGTGTGTGCGTGGATTATTTTTCAGAATTTTTGCAACAATTAGAGTATACATGGGCTTGGAAAAATAGGAATTCATTATTTGGGCTTAGAAAAAAATTGCAATTGGGCCTCTCATCACCCCATTCGGCCAAGTCCAACACCCACACCCCATGACACCTTACCATGTCTCACAAAAACCGGCCAAGCCCCTAGATTTGCTATAGGTAATGATTGCAAATGATTAGCAATCATTACCTCCTACAGAACCATGCAACACTTGGATTTCTCCAAGTAGTTGCCACCCACTTCCCCTAATATAGCTCTATTACTTGCTTAGACACCCTAACCTAAGGTAGACACAATGATCTAACCTATAACGCTAGCATGATTAAGTAACCCTAGGAGACAAACTATGGTCAAGGAGTAGTATAAATAGAGCCAAGGTGTGAGGGAATTCCTCACACCATCACTAGTCAATTCATAGAGAGGAAGAGAGCGATAGAGAGCTGAAGAGAGAAAGGAGAAAGAAGGAGAGGAGAAGAAGAAATAGCCGAGCCCCCAGCAAGAAGAAGAAGAAGAAGAAAATTTTGAAGAAGAGATGCAAAAGGTTGGGGTATCTTGAGCTTCACTATTCTAGAGGTTATCAAACGAGAGTAAAATTGTCTTTTCACATAACAAGGTCACGTGTCGGTTACGTGAGATATAAACCATTCGATATAACAACTTCAATTGGTTGAGGGATGAAATTGCAATAAGAAGTATAATTTATGGGGGTATTTGAGAATCATGTGGTAGTTTGAGAGAGGAAATTATAATTGACCATTTATTTAATAATGTACTTAATTACTATTTTCGGATTTAATTATTTTATTAGTCTAAAAATAGGGACAAATCCTTAAAAATAGCTATACGTAGCCGAAAATTATGAGAAAAATATCATCTTTCTTATCTTTTCAAAATCTTTAATTTAGTAGGCTATTTAATTTACTCATTTGGTATCTTAAAAATTTATAAATAATGATTTATGTTGCTGAAAATACTATTATTTCATGCTTTTAGCCCTAATTATCTTTTTAAAAGCTAGGTTGTGATTTGAAACCCTTGATTATGCTGAACATGAGCTAAACAAGAAGTTAGAATGGTTAGATGCAAGAGAATAGTGAAAATATGGAGATTATTGTGAAACTTAGTCATAGAACCCTTTAGGATGATTTTGATATGAATTGATGTAAATAATTGCATGGCATGTTTGCAAGATGTTTAGGGAGTATTAGAAGCATATAGGATGGCTTGCATGCAAAGGTTTATGGAAAAAAATGAGGAATTAGCCAAGTAGATATAAAACCTAGTCTAGTTTTGCATATTCTGTGACAGCCGCATGCTTAGAGGATCACCATCACGTGTAGAAAATGATCTCTTCTTGATCTCAAATTTGGAGGGTTAAGACTAGACAACACTAGGAACCAACTGAGAAAATTTAAGTCAATCGGAGTTAGGATGAAAAAGTTATGATCATTTGAAAAGTTCACTGTTAAAACTAGATTTTTAACCAAAACGGGTCAGTTAGTGACCACACGGTTTGGGCTTCTTTTCTACTATTGGGGTTGAATTTAACGGGCTGAAAACTCATGACATGGGCTTGCAAGTGGAGCCCAAGTCTAAGTCCTTATTGGACTTTGAGACACCTAACTTGGATAACATGTGATATTGGACTTGTATTAGGTTAAATAGTAAAAAGTCCTAAATCAAATTCTTGATTGCTTACTGATTTAAAAAAATGATTAAGATATTAGTCTTGTCTATGTAAAAGCTTATTAGTATTTCTTTTAGAAATAAAATACAAGAAATGTGATGATGATTAAATAATTATCATGTGAAATAATTTAATTGCATGTGACTTGTAAGTGTATTTGCAAAATGACATCTGCATCAATGGAAATTCAATGTTAATGGGTGACTGTACGGATCATTGGGGAGTGCAACTATAACTACGAGGTAGTGGATGGCCCCGGGGTAGAAGGCATAAGGGCCTTTACCCATCGTCCTAGGGCAACAGAATGCATAGGATTGTTCTAAAGAGCGAGGGAGATGAGACGCACAACCCTGTCACTGGGGGTGAAATAGTGGACACCAAAGGCAAAGGAAATACAACATGATCTTGATATTCATACTACATATGATAATGACTGGCATTTTCTGAAAATATTAATTGTTTATTGAATATGAAAGTATTGTTTGTACCATTACATGTCTTCACATGCCTCATATCCCCCCTTACTGAGTCCTTAAGACTCACCATGTTCCCTTGTCCATATTGTTGTGTACTTTTAAACAGACTATGACGATGTTAGAGTCATTTATCACTCATGAGCTTCATAGCCATGTTTTGATTATCCATGTTTGTGTCCTATTCTCGGACGTGATCATGGACCACCAGCCCTACTTAGTTTCGAAGGATCTACCACCCAATGCCCTATACGAAAATGGCTCACTGGGGGAGAATCATACCGTCCCAAATTGTGTGGACCTCACCCTGTCTGAAGACGAGGAAGACTGAGCTTCTAGATGCCTTAGTTTTGTGCTTTATTTAGTGTTGACTTGCATGTACATATCTTTGAACAATATGATAAGTGATCTTAATATATTCTTATCTGTGCATAGCCTAAATTTTGTAAGGACCTTAGGGTCCTCTCTAATCCCTAACCTTTACGGAGAGGTTGCTTTCTTTTAATTTTAGTGTGTTGTTTTCTTATGTACGAGTGATGGTTGTTTTGTTTTAGATATTTTAGTATTTTAATTTAACTTAACTTCTATTTTCACTATATTATTTATGAGTAATTTTACAAGTCTTTCGTTGTATTTCTATGAAGTAGTAAATATTTACAAACCCCAAGGAAAAATGTTAGTCTCAGAAACCTAAAGGTTGGACGTGTCGTGATCTCGCCTGCTATGCATTTTTTTTACTATAAAGAGAGCTTAGAGACTAATACGAGCACGAGGGACATGAGAGGAGCTCACCACATAATGAGTGTGAGGATTTAAAGGGAGATAGCTCTGACGGGATGGAAGAAATGCTAACCGATGTCCATGTAGGAATAGAAGCTGTGTCAGAGGTTGAAACAAAGAACCCTGAGAATAGAGAAACCCTCACTTTGGGACCTAGGGATTCAACACCTTTTGATAATAGAGGCAAATCATGAATTGTATCCTATATGTAGCAAGTTTAGTAAGTTGTCATTTACGGTTCGACTTTTACATGTGAAGTTGGAGAATAAGTTGTCTGTTAAGGCGTCTTATATGGTGTTACAATTGATTAAGGAGGCTTTGCCTGTGGGGGAGACATTATGAAGATCGTATTATGAGGAAAATTAATTACAAAAGGGTCTTAGGTTCAGTTATGATGAGATTCATGCATGTTAAAATGATTGTGTGTTGTTTTGGAAGGAAAACAATGAGTTAGATAGATGTCTTGTATGTGGGTTGTCTCAATGGAAATTCGAAGAGAACTTGCGCAAGCGAATTCCCAGGAAAATGTTGTGTTATTTCCATTTAATCTCTAGACTTAAATCTCTATTTACCACAAAAGATATATCCCATGACATAAGATGATATAAAGAGAAATGAGTCGACGATGGGGAGAATCAGAGTCTTCCTGCAAATTCATTAGTTTGGAAGAGTTTTGATAAGGACCATGGTTGGTTTGTACAAGATGCCAACAACATCCGCCTTGATCTTGTTTTGGATGGGTTCAATCCATTCGAAAACATGAGCAATGCATATAGTATTTGGCCAGTCATTGTGTTTCCTTATAATTTACCCCTATGGAGGTGTATGAATGTCTCATTTTCACTGATGACTCTTTTGATCCCGGGTCGCAAGTCACCGAGAAATGATATAGATGTATATCTTCAACCCTTGGTGGCCGAGTTGAAAGAACTATGGGAAGATGGAGTTGAGACCTATGACGATTCAGATGTGATGTCATTTCGAAGATTCAGATGTGATGTCATTTTGAATGCATGCAACTTTGATGTGGATCATAAATGATTTCTTAGTATATGATAATTTATCTGGATGGAGTACCAAATGGAAGTTGGCATGCCCAACGTGTAATGTTGATACTGACTCAAAATGGTTGAAGCACGAGAGAAGAATGTGTTATCTGGGTCATAGGAGATACTTGCCAATGGGGCATGCCAGATGTGGATACGTTTGATGGGAAAGAAGAACAAGAACCTCCGCCGAATGAATTAACGGGCCAAGATGTTTTGGAACAATTGACGCATGTCAAGGATACCATCTTTGGTAAAGCATCCAGAAAAAATAAGGGGAAGAAGAAATAGTCGTCGGAAAATTTGAATTGGACGAAGAAAATGATTTTTTTTCAACTTTCATATTAGGGTATTCTAGGGTTACGACATAACTTAGACGTGTTGCACATAGAAAAGAACATATACGACAACGTAATTGAGATAGTGATGAATATTGAGTTCAAGACAGGGGATTCAATGGGTGCACGCAAGTATCTAGCTGAAATGGGGGTAAAAATAGACTTGCACTTGATTCATGATGGTCGGGTCGAATTGATGCCTCAATCGACATTTACTTTAACTTGGGAGGAGTGAAGGCGAACATGTTAGTGGTTAAAAGATGTGAGGTTTTTTTATGTTTATGCTGCTGAGATTTCACGTCGTGTGAATTTAAATAACTTAAAGGTGTCTATAATGAAAAGTTGTAAATTTCATGTGTTATTACAGAGGGTTCTTCCAGTGATGATTTGACAATTGTTGAAGGACGATGTTGTGACACCCCCTCCTTTTTGAAACCTCTTAAAGTTTCTAGATTTCCTTTATAATTTGAATTTTTACTAGATAAATTTCTCTTTAATACATTTGCATGCTTATAAGGGCATTTGTAATTATTTTATTTCCTAATTAAGCACTTAGGATAAACTACCGTTACAATATAATTTCCATTGTGTCTCTTACCTCCCTTGATTTTCATAACCTATATCTTTAAATTAGTGCTTGATTATTTAATTTCACATAAGCAAATTTAAGATTTAGCAATATTAATTCAAATAATCCTCTTGATTAAATTCCTTAGTGACCAATATTATTTTATCTCTCTTGATTAAATTTGATTAATTATTTTAGTGACTAACCTTATTTTATTAAATTGCTAAAATAGCTTAGAATGGACCTTAGCATTGTGGGCTTGCACCATGGGCTTAGTGGACTATAGGGGCTGGACCTAGGAGGGGAAATACTTGTAAGCCCACAAGAGCCCAATCCCGTTAGTGGAATGCATGGCCGACAACCTAGGGTATGGCCCACCTAGATCTACTGCAATGATGTCTCCGGGAGACAAAATCTTCCATTTGTACCGAGTGTCCTAATTTATCTTACCCAAAGATGGCTACCTATGAGCTTGCAAGAGACAAATTTTGAGTGAGAGTTAAGAGAGGTGAGGTACGGCATTGAGCTCACATTGCCGTGAGACAAGAGAGAGAAATCGGAGAAGAGAGAGAAATAAGAAAAAGAAAGAGAAGAGAGAAAGAAGAGGGAGAGGACAGAGAAGAAGAAGAGGAAAAGAAGGAAGAAGAAAAGGAAGAAAATTAGGAGAAGGAGAGGTAAGCCTAGCTTAACGCATTCAGCCATGGGAGAAAACCTCTCCCATGAGCCATTTTCTTTACTAAACAAAATTCATCAATAAAAGGCTACTTAAGTAAGATGTACTAAACTGTGTTGTTTAAAAAATGAGACATTGAGCTATAACCCCTCATTTATGTATGAAAAAAAATTAGATGCTATATATTATATATCAATGACAACTAAAATTCACAATTTCTCTCATTAAACAAGTTGTGTTTCATAGGGTTGAGATATTTCAGTATATAAACGCTACCTATAAAAGAAAGTAATCAAATTTATTGTGTGTATATATACTATTAATATTTATTATGAAAATATTAACCAAATATCGACTCTATGTTTGATACACAATTCAGTATAATGCACTTCATTTAAAATATCGACTCTATGTTTCATTTAAAATATCAACCAAATCAATATATAAATATCGTCGTATCCAACGGCACAATTCAATTTCACAATATTAACCCTAATATCAACCTAATCACATTCACAATTTCAACCTAATCACATCCTCGATTTCACAAATCTGTGAAATGAAATCACAATCTGAGAGAGAGGTTGAAGTGAGAGAGCCGAGAGGGATACTTGGCCTGCAGGGATCGGCAACTTGCAAGAGCACCGGAGCATGGCAGGTCGACGGCTAAGAGAGAGAGCGCTGGAGAGAGAAAAAGAGAGGTTGAGAGAGAGAGCCAAACGTAGAGAGGCTGAGAGGCAAAGAGGGAGAGCCCAAAGGAGAGGGAGTTGTATTTTCCCTCTCACTTAATTAAACCCACCATTTCACGCTAGGCCTAGGGATGGGCGGGCCAAGGGGGGCAGGCTTGGGCTCATAGGGGCAAAACACTTAAAAAAAATCATTTGATTTTTTGAAGCCAACCGGGGCTCCTGTTCGCCCCAGCTTGGTTCCGCCACTAAATAGGCTTTGCATGGAAGATCAGAAATAGGGATTTATCACCAAAACCAGTCGAAATCCAGTCTCAGTTAGAGAAAGTCTCTTATTTGTCTAATGGATGGTGCATACTGTTCCTCGCATACTACAGCTTCTCTTTCCCTGAAGATGCATGAAGCGTGCCATATCATGATTTTGCTTCAAGGGATCTAAAGGAATAGAGTAATTATTGTGAAGATCGCCATGTGCAGGCAAAAATATAAAAGAGACTCCCAGTTATTCAAGTCAAATCTCAGAACTAAAACAGAGAAAATAAAAGGAAGTTGAAATCATGAATGGGAGGTGACACTTTGATATGATTAACTAGATACACAAGGTGTGACTTTCCAATTTACATAGACTTGAGAGCAATGATATTAAAAGGGGAAAGATATTACAAGAAAAACATGAAAGGTAAAAAGAAGGCGTTTGAAGTTGTTGCATATGACTGAGTGGAAACTGTCTCAAATTTGAAACAAGAAACAAACACCAGGCTTTAAATCCCAGATGCGTTAAGAGTCTTCAAGAAGGTTCAGCAGATGATGTTCAGGAGCACTGAGAGATGGTAGAATCAAGCTGTTGGACCTGGTTGACCTTTGTTTTGTCTCATCAGCTTCAGATTCAGATTTAAGAGCTTCACCTTCCTTCATCACTGGCAGGTCAGTTCTCCTTCGCACAGTTGCAGATACTCGCTCCTTCCATATTCTTCCATCCTGATGACAGAAAAAGTAAATACCGGAATCTTAGGTGGTGTTATGCTTTTACAAACCCTAAATTGCAGGGTGAGTGCACAGCCCCAAGATCCAGATGGTACAAAACAATATGGTCTATGTAAGGCATGTGTATAATCCCTAACTGCATTGGATCCTGCCCTTTGCTTACTATAATCATACAAGTGAAGTGTGGCACTGTAATGTATACATGACGCCTAATGCAATTTAACCACAGCAATATCATAGCCAAGGGAAAAAAAAAACAGAAAAGGAAAATAATGCTACAGGCCCAGAATTTATTTTACAATTGCAAACCAACTTGCGGCAGGGTTGGATTTATGAAACATACATATAATCCACTCTGGTATCATTTTTTCCTGTCACGCACCAAGATACCAACCCTCATTTTATTTCAATAACGGCATCACCCTCATAGATGATGGCTGATCTAGTCTTGGATGCCACATTCAACCTTTAGACTGTACGGACATAAATAATGGATTTAGTGCTATTGACCAGAAACTCAATGGTGTCACCCTTCCTTAATCTCCTTCTGGTATGTAGAATTAAAAAACCGAATGTTTTCTTAGGAAGTTCCATTTCAACTGCAAGAAATGAGCATATCGGCTAAATTCATCAAAAGGAGAAGTGGCTTTGTTTGAGCTTTAGCTCTACAGAAATGGATCCACCGCCTATGATTTTGTACACTTGAGGTTGGATCTGGCCCAGGGTGGAGAGAGTAATTAGATTTGTGTGCGGATCTTCCAAGCAAAAGAAGGACTCTGAGATGTCTTGGAAGCGAGTTGGGTACAATAAATTAAAGGGTGAGAAAATATCCAACACTCCAGTCTCTGAACAGCTTAAAAGTACTGTATCTTAGTGAGTGATGATATCTTCAATTTATTGAACACGATATGCCTTGCCCATTGCTGAATGCACATTACAAACTTTAGAAAATTTTCACCACAAGCACTTTATCAAAATATGAAAAAGGGAGTTCCACTCAAATTCTCTCATAATATCAACCAACCAACACTATTCTTAATACAGAAAAGGCAATGAAAAACAAAACAAAGTTGGACAAACTGTGTATGTAATGGAAGAATAACATCATAAAGGGGAATCTAGCCTCGTGAATATGAGAGTAACCAATTATAGTTCAATGACATTTCATAATCTAAAGGCAGTCCACTAACCTATTAGTATTAACTTTGAGTCTAACAACCAAAATACGAAATTGTTTAGGAGTCTAATAGATGTTACCATTTGTTTATAGGATTGTAACTAAATGTTCTCTACACACACACTAAGTTTACCAAGTTCTCATTTATGGAGTACTACATCCATTTATTTGATTCGTACTTCAGGTTACCTCTATTGATCCCCACAAATTACTGCATATGCACCCCCAACTTTTTATATACGCTTCCTTGTTTGTGTTGGATGTTGGAAGTTGGATCAGCAACATGAGGGTGGTATCTAAGGTAATCTTCAATGGTAACTTCAATATATTAGGCAGTTTTAGCCTAGAATCTCATTAAGTGGAATGTTCTTAATATTTGGTACGAGCAGATGAGCTCTACCATCTGTTAAATAAAGTGGTACCTCAGGTTCAGTCTAACAGTACTTCCAAAAACATAGGATATCTAAATAAGGTTTCTCCTCCCCGCCAAAAAAAAAACCACATGGTTAGTCTCACCGATTCCGAAGTGTAATTAGCATAGATGTTAGCGGTTCTTCTCTTATGCTTCATTTGAAATCCAAAAGATAAACTCCAGTTAAGAGTTATAACCCTTATGAACCAACCTGACTGATACCAGAAAATTTAGCTTCTTCAGCATACCAAAGAAGAAGAAATGTGCTTGGCAAGATTCATCTTGTTCCAAGGGGGGTTCCAACGGTATAATGTATTTGAAGTTGCCTTTGTATGACTTTTCTGCCAACTTCTTCTTACTCTAGTACAATGTCAAAAGGTCTTCGAAGAACACTTGGCAATTATGGGATAAGTGAGCTAGCACCCTTATAACCTGTTCCCAAACAGCAGCATTTCTGAACAAGATGAAATATTCCTTTTCTTTTTATTTTTGGTTCTAAAAAAGACAGATCTCAAGAGGAAAAGAAGATTGAGGGGAAGAATTAATGTCATATCTATAATGTCCTCTCATGGAGCATTGATATAGTTAGATTCTTACTAATTCACTGGATTGCATTAAAAAGAACGTCTACTCCCTACAACAGTGAGCATCAACAACCACTAGATTTCGACCTCGAAACAGTATACCAAACCCAACGATATGATGATCAGGCCTACATAAGAGGCAGCACCAAGTAAAAACCAAACCTCACCTATCCAGTTCACAAACTAATGTCATACATAAGATCATTTCTCAACCAGTGCGTTTCTTTCCTTAAAACCTGCTTTCCTCCATTTGTTACAGCTTGAAAAAATATGCCCCACCGTTCTTCAGAACATGGTCATGCTGATAAAAAATCTAGTAAGCCATCTAGCATCTTTAGCTCAAGAGTGAAGGCCCATTATCTTATAGCACTTACAACTTGAAAAACTAGGCTGGTCCTTTGGGATAAAGTTTCCGGTTGCTGGGAATCGACTCCAGTCTTATGGGATAATACAAAACGGCCATTATCCTTACTGAAGTACAGAGAATTAGTGACTGACACAAATTATTATGTTATGCATTAGTGAGGTAATCGTTAACTAGCAAACTATAGTATCTAAATTAAGTTAATTCCACTGTGTACTTACATCCAAAGCAAATTTGAATGCTAATGAAGATAAGCGATTTGACAAAATCTGATTGAACGTGCAACACAATAAGTACATTGTGCATGATGATAGTATTTTTGTTACCAAGACAATATCCCTGGCATGCAACCTTTCGAGAATCTGAACAAAGAGTGACTAAATTGTCACATTGCAAAATCCAAAAAAATTGATCCAGCGAAAACTAATAAAACTAACCTATCAAGAGCAAACCACCACACTGCACACAAACGCACACATGCACATGTGCATGCACCCTTTGCTAAATGTAGCAGTCAATTTCTAGGAGGGACAAGTTTCAAGCTTACATTTAGAATGGATGGTTCTGGTAATGGACACTGAATTGGCCTATTGTTGTCAAGAGGCTCAGTCGGGTGCTCCACTGGTTTAAACTCCACTGCAACCTCAATCCCATGAGGAGCAGCAGCACCACCAGTAGATGCACCAGTAGCTCCTGAATTTGCATCCTGCACCAAATAAAGCATATTCCTATTGAAATATATCAACAGAACATATCTCCGATCAACAGTAAATGATATAGAACCCTGCAAGATATAGGAAAAACAGCAGCACAAACGAAAAGATGCAAAGAAGACAACCTAATGTAACCTAGACAGGAAATACACTTAAAAGCAAGATACGGCCCCAAGTTCTCCGCAAAGAGACTCGGTAGTAGCACAGACAAGACCATGACAGGAAGCAAGCAATTCTAAAATCCACGCACAAACAGTCAAACAGCTCAAAAAAGCAATAATCTGATCTGGGCTATAGATAATTGACCACCAAAATTTCAGGAAAAAAAAAAATAGCCAATTCCTAATACTGAAGAGTTGAAAGAGGAATTACAGAATCCAATCTGGAATTCAGGAATTATGGTTAAGTTATTTGAGCAAAGCTGAATGGTCAGAGGCCTAAAGATCAGGCCGGCAGGATTAAAAAAGAAGAAGACCAAACAGTCAAATCCATAAAGAAGAAAATTTAAGTATATCGTTTTGAAATTGAGGCTAAACAAAATCATCCAGAATCAGACGGAAGGCCGAATCCTGATAACATCGCCAAATATTAAGACCAAATCAAACTCATCTTCACAGGCCATAGGACCCACCCAACATCAGAGATGTTTTAGGCCCAGCGAAAGGAACACAAAATTACATGGAAGCAAATAAGGATTCAGGAAGAAATCAATCATTTCAGGGAGAAAGAAAGCGTGCTCTTACAAGGGCACTTTGGGTTCGTCGATGTCCAGCCCTGCTGACAGAAAACCTTGAGAAAAGACCAACCATATTGTCCCTTTCAATTAAAAAAAACTATCCAATTCACAAAAGAGTCCTCTGATATAGGCTCTGTCGTCCGATGAACCACTCACTCTCTCAAGTCTTTTTCCGTCCAAAGTGCATGGACAATCTGAAGAGTCACTTCCTAACTGCCATTCCACAGCCAAAAGGGTGTTCGAACTCTTTGGTTTATTCGTCCTACAACCCAGTTTCTCTAACTTTCTCTACAAACCTCTTTCTCTTTCGTTCTAGACTCGGAGAAAGAGAGAGAGAAGGCGAAAGTGTATGTGGGTCAAGATGATAGGGTAGTGACTTTTTGCTGAGGTAGCTTGGCGTAATGGTTTGGTTTGAGTACTTGTATTCTTTTGGTCCCTTCGCAGTAAATACCACGTCGCTGAGTCAGTATGATAAAGCTGCGAGCACTAAGAAAAAAAAAAACGATAAAGCTGCGAACGAGAAGAGGACGGTATACAGAATCTGAGATTCCACCAAAGTCAATTAAAAACAAGAAAAAACAAAAGAAGGGAATTAAACTAGAGATCAGCTTCCCAAAAACAAAAAACGGTTATAGCACTTTACTTTCATGTATGGCATCCGCTTTCTGTTACCTACACAACCGGGAACCCCAAAAAAAACCGGTTATGAAAAAAAGCACTTAACACTTTACTTTCATGTATGGCATCCGCTTTCTGTTACCTACGAACAACCGGGAACCAAAAAAAAAACCGGTTATGAAAAAAAAGCACTTAAACACTTTACTTTCATGTATGGCATCCGCTTTCTGTTACCTACGAAGAACCGGGAACCTGCTACACAATTTTGTGCACCCGATTTAAAAATGGTATGCTTAAATACACTTCGTAACAGTCTGGTGTGCTTGAATTGCATATATACCTATTCAGTAAACTAACGAGAAGTGGTAATGTGTCATTCTTCTATTTCTTTACATGAGTAAAAATGCCTCATGTATTATCTGGGCTCACTTTCGTCACATTATATATATACATTATATGTACAGTCATCATTTAAAAAAAATCAAAATTAAATTCGAGATAAACTTGCATGGCATTTAAGCAGGGCCGGCTCAAGCCAAATGGGGGCCTAAGGCAAAATAAATTATTAGGCTTTTTTTAATATAAAATTTAATATAAAATTTAATTTAAAATATTTAAAAATTATTAAATTTAATATAAAATATTTAAAGGCTCCATTAATTGTTTTTTATGAGGCCCTCATACATGACATCAAGGCCCCATGACTAGAACAATTAAGAAATTTATAAGACATTTTTTCTCTTTAAGCAAAGTTTAGAAATATCTAAAAATGAATTTGAAGGCCTGAAAGAAATATATTAGTGCACTCATGATAAAAAAATATATGAAAATATTGCATCTTGCCATTTTTTTCTTAGCTAAGTTGTTTTTTTATTTTTAGGTAATCTACAACACAAAAAAAATAAAAAATAAAAAATTACTTTTAGTCTTTATAGGACCTTGCTCAGGGTGAGGCCTTAGGCCACCGTCTAAGTTGTCTTACCCTTGAGCCGGCCCTGCATTTAAGTTACCGAGAATATGAAGTGGGGAAGTGAGCCCAGCTGACTCAGATGGTTTCAGCGAAGGGTTATAAACTTGCCAGCACAATATCGACATAGTTGGATGGCTCAGATCGTTTCGGCGAAAAATTGACAACAAAAACAGGTTAACATACGTTTAGATTTACTCCAAACGCACGTTCCACTATGACCAACGATTCTCGCCGCCTCCACGCCTCTCGCCACCTCCATAAGATTGCATTTACGGAAATAAATCAGAGCTGGAGGTCGTGGATGAGGGGTTCGAGGGGAGAAAAAAGCTCCACGTTTTTGGTCGTTCATCCTCCTTGTTGAAGTAGATTTGATTTTGTGGCTCGCTGTAGGTTTCGAACTGACATTGTCAGCTCTCTGAAGATAAGATCCTCCTTTTTTTTCCATTGGTTCAATTGATCGAAGAAATCCCTTCTATGGTGTCAAGTGTTTCAATAGAGGTCGATTATTTATCAATGAGATTGTGAGAGAGAATTCTTTACGTTGGTAGCTATCTTGGTTCAACTATTTAGCTGCTTCTTCTTATGATAAATTAATAATCGTGCTTAAACTGATATCCTACAACAGAAATTGAGCTCTGAACGAATCTAGCTTAGCTCGCTTCTCTCCTGCGCTTAACAATTGTTAATGTATTTTTAGTTGGCTTAAAATTTCATGACGTTTTAATTGGCGTAAAACTTCATGACATGTAATTTATTCCTTAGACACGTGGTTAAATGAAGCTCTGTTCAAAGTCCAGCAACAAATGAGTTGCTACTTAAGGATATTCAAGATATTCTAAAAACTCTTTGGAAGTTTTTCAGATTCTTCTTACTAAGTTGTCTGTCTCCTCAAAATCCACGCTCTCCATGCAATGCAACCACACCAAACAAAAACCCCACCTCTCTTTCATTAAAACACCAGCTAATCTCAAGGAGTAATTCTTGGGTTATCACTGGTGAGAATCGAAACAGGAATTACAGAGATTGAGATATTCCCAACAAAATTTTCAGCAAGGGCCCATTTAGCAAGATTATGGGCAGCTGAATTAGCTTGACGTTTTACATGATTAAAAGACCACAAACTATGACTTCTGCTCAAAGCTAAAATAGCATCAATAGTAGAATGAATACTCCAATCCGAAGAGGAACCATCAGCAGAAATCGCCTCAATCACAGTCTTTGAATCACCTTAAAAAATAACACCATCCTGATGTAAAAAAGACGCCTTATGAACAGCAAATAATGCCGCTCTAGCCTAGCCTAGGAGAGGGCCGCTTGAAGGTAGGCTCTTTCTCCAGGCAAAGAGAAAATTCCCTGTTGTATTTCTACACACAACAGCAGCAAACGAACAAGAGGGCGAATGACAACATCAAAATTAATCTTCAAATAGGGGTTTTCACAATTAGCTTTTGGGGGGCCACCTGGATGCCATGGTGCACCACTTGATTTCAAGAAAACCATATAGAATCAAATAAAATGACAACAAAAAGTATAAACTTTTGATGATTTGCCAAGAGGGAAGATGCAGAGTAGTAGGCGCATGGAGAATCATTTTAATCCACTCCCCAATACTGTGAGTCGGCAAAGCATGAATATTCATGGCCCATGGAGATTCCAGCCACGCCATACAAGCCATGTGGCAATCAAAAAATAAATGCTCAGGATTCTCGGGTTCCATATGGCAGAACGAACAAGCCAACTCCTCTTCCATGGGAGCTTTAGACCAGCAAGTGTTATTTTTACATGGGAGAGCATTCCAAGCGATTTTCCATAGAAATAACTTGAGACGATCCTGCATAAGCATCACCCAAATTGTCCTCCAATCCTCAGCATCAAGAGGGCTAACCGAAATATTACCAGTAGGGAAGAGCAGCTGATAAGTAGATTTAACAGTAAAAACCCCATTAGGATTGGGGGTCCATATCAAACTATCCTCTCGAGTGCCTGACAGGTTGCTATTATTTAAAATCCAATCGGCATCCGCATCCACAAACAAGTCTCTGATTAAATCAACATTCCAAATAAAAGAAGAGGGGATGAAGAGACTGTTCACCTTAGCCTCAGGATCGACGAGATGCCTTCCCACTCGAGGGATGAGGATGTAAAATCCACGGGTCAGACCACAGATTGGTGGACTCTCCCGCCCTAATATGGAAACCAACACCAGCTTGAAGAATAGAGGCTACCCGCGTAATGCCTCTCCAAAACCAATACAATCCAGTTTTGGGTATCTCATCCCAAATATAGTTTGAATGCAAATACTTAGCTCAAATTATCTGAACCCAAAACTTGTTAGGGTCAGATTGAATCGTCCAAGCAAGCTTTGTAAGCTGAGCTCTATTAAGATCCCACATAAGCTTGAGCCCAAGACCACCACGAGCTTTAGGTTGGCAAATAGACGTCCATGACTTGAGGAATAGGTGTCGTTGACCATCATCACGAAAACCCCACCAGAACCTCATAAACTTAGAATCAAGCCAATGACAGAAAGTTTTAGGCAACAAATATTGGTTCATCGTATATGCAGGAAGAGCAGAAGCCACAGACTGAATAAGAACCAATCTACCAGCTTGAGATAAGGTGCGCATCTGCCAACTCTCCAAACGACTTTTCACCCGCTCATAAATAGCTTTGAACTGAAATTTTTTATTCCGACCTATAGAGTCCGGTAGACCAAGATGCTTCTCAACATGGTCTTTCCTCTGTAACTGAAGCAAATCTCAGATATCTTGAGCCCAACCAGAATTAGTACTACGACTGAATGTAATTGAAGATTTGCGGGCATTGAGTCTTTGTCCTGACCAGCCACCATAGCAGTTCAAACATTCCGAGATGACCTGAGCTTCAGCAATATCAGCTTTACAGAAAATCAAAAGATCATCAGCATATAATAAATGAGAAATGACAGGAACACCCCTACCCATCCGAATACCACATTATCGGAAGTGACAAAACCAACAAAGAGAACGAACACCAAACCAAATACGCCTGCGACAATATTAATATACAACAGATCTGTAATCTTACCCAAAACCAGCAAATTTATGGAACAAAATCGATGCGTCCCTCTCAAATTCATTATAATAATAATAAGCTATCATGTTTGTTTCTCTGGGTTGGTGGAAAGCAACTGCGTTAAGCAGACAAACATTGTCTTTTTATTTTTTAAGCATATAACTCAGTTATCGTGCACAACCCGCATTCATGATGCTTTTAAAGACTGTTAGTCTACCATACTTAAGTCAACTTTAATCAAGATTCTTGTACGGAAATACAAAATAATATATGATTACTACTCTAATCAAAATTCTCCTGTTATATATCCTCACGGAGATGGGACCCAATAATGGTGGCTAAGATTTAATTCGAGCAATAATTCTAGCATATCATAGCTGTCAAATGGAATATAATTGACGTGGCGGCTAGCTAACTCATTAAGAAGATGAGCCGTGAACATTTGGCACTGTTGACACTGAATATATATATATAATTATTCCTAGCGGGATTTGTTAATAATGCACCACCACAAGTGTCCTCACGTTGTGGACCGACCTTTTTATTATTCTGAATGATGTATCTCCATGATTTTTTGTTTTTGCCATCCCGCTAGGAATATAATCCAAAAAAAAATAGCACCTCGTCTAGGCTGGAACCCTCGTTGGTGGGCCTGGTTTGTTCTAATCCTGGGTTTCCCATTTGTGCCAATTCTTCTAATATACACGATCGATGGACACTGAGGCAGAGGCACTCAGAATAATCCTCCATTCCCAAAGCTTGGCAATAGGCCAATAGCAAGCATTTTATTAATCATCCATTTCAATAATGCAACCTCTCAAGCCAGTTACAAATTTTAAGAGCATAAAAGCTCATTACAGTATCATCCAAGGCCCTAAGGGCCATACACCAATTAACCATAAAAACCTGCTTCCAGGTCTCATTCAGATGGATCAAAAGACCAGTAATTCTTACACAGATCCAAAGACCCAAGTTCAACTTTAAACCCTCCATACATGGCGGTTTCGGTTGCAGGAGTGAGCAAACATCTCCCTTCCACTACGACACAGTTACGTCCACAACAACACAAAGCAAAAGAGGACCATAGCAGCTACGATAAAAGGTCAGCGGCCTTATCCAAACTTTGATACTATCTTTGAAGAGGTTCCATACCCCTACCTATCTTTGAGGTGCAAGCTCAAGTTCAAGAGATTTCTCAAATAACAAGTTTAAGAGATTTATGTACCAATCAATTGGGGTTGTTAGGAAATAGTCCAGATTTAGCTGATTCAAGGTTATAGGAAAATAATACAGATTAGCTGAGTCGACCTTTAAAACGTCAATCCATCCTTCAAATCTACAAGGGAAAAAAAATCAAAATAGTGAGAAAACACGAGAAGGTATCCTAGAGGGTTTGGAATGAGGAATTTACAAACATCAAGCCCATATAGATTTAATTCCTTGTTTGAACATCACAACGATATCATCGGGCAGAGGCAAGGAAAGGAGAAATATCGATTAGCTGAGATTGAGACAAGTGCTCTACTTTTCTTCAGATCTACCCCGGAGTGACTGCCAAAACACTGGCCAGTTCTTCTTAGCCTCATTCCAACCCAAGAGTGAACCCTCCCTCATTGGATCCCAACTCGAGGATACAATCCCATAACTCACCCCCAAGAGAGCAGACCCAAAGAAAAAGAATGACACAATGAATGGCACCCATGTGGGCACATCAATCTTCAGTCCAACTTTCAGATAGTAAAAGAATGGGAAGAACAAAAGCCCTATGAACAGTGGTATTCCTACCGAGAAACCCATCCTGCTGATCATCCTGTTGGTCACAACCTCTGGTATTACACCTTGATCTGGCTCTTCCTCTTCTTCATCGTCTTCATTCTCTTTATTTGGCTTCTTGGTCATCTTGGTTTTTCTTGGAGGCGATCCAAAGCCTCGGGGACCCCTCATGGTTGCGAAGAGCAACGTTGGCCGAGACAAATGACTGTGGTTTTGGTACCATTTTGTTGGGAAAATTGGGAATTGTGTCTTTGACAGTCCTTCCAAAAAGTGGGTGGTTATGGGGAGGGTCCGAAGCTTGCGTTCAATCTGCAATACAAGCATATTAGGGGGACAAGACTTCCAACTTCCATTTCTGTATACAGACATCATATTTCAAATCCAATTGAAACGGACTATTAAATCATCAAGTTTGTGTCACCAAATTATAACTCTAGTGTTTCATTTTTCACGAAAATTCTATAAAAACATCAACATAAAAAATGGACTAATATCCAATATAGTATTCAAAGATGAAAACGAAAGTTATACATTGAACACTCAAACTATCATATCACTTGCAATGTGCACCTCAAACTACTATTATTGATACATTGCACCCATAAACGACCGATCGATTTTTAATTAGCACCCAATGTTCAAAGGTGATCATTAACATTGTGCCAAATGATCTTTTTCTGTTGATTTTAACAATCAAATGGGCTGCAAAGCGAAAACCTGCTAGCAGTTTAGCGGTGCAATGTGTCAAGGTTGGGAGTTCGAAGTAACATGACAAATGGTTTGTAAGTTCGGGAAAGCATAAATTTTCTAATATGAAAATATTATGGAACCTGCAATCTCCAATTATTCCTTTGAGCCTATTCACACCCTCCCCAACAGTAGATCTCATACTTTAAAATTTAACATTTCTAAAAGCATTCAAATATTAGTATTTGTGTCTGAGCAGAACATCACCTAAAACGATATAGAACGAAAAAAGAAAAAAATAGAGCAGTGCCACAAATGCATTTGAGGAGACAACAAAACTGTAAATCAACTTAAAAAACTTATACCAACGGCTAAGAAAACCTATGTTGGTTATTGTCAAAATATAAATTGTCTTAATCCCCACATTGGCTAAGAATGCGGATTTTTTGTGACTTGGGTCATATGAATAGACTCTTCTATGTACAAGTTAAATACACCATGAGAAGTAAAGATGTAACCCATTGGGCTTTATGATGAACGTAAGTCTCTCTAGACCGAACTACCTTTAGGTCTTTTCTCCCTCCTTTTCTCTCTCTCTAGTTCAATATTTTCTAGTTTAATCTTTTGAACATGGTTTTAGAGCCACTACGTTCTCATGGCCCTTAGTTTGAGAAGGTAGCATGAGAAATTTGCAGCAGGCAGAAAGGGCAATGGACTTTGGTTGGTTACTGTTTATTAATTATTAGGCTACTAAGACAGCCTTGCGATAATTTATTCTCTATTTGTTGACTGCTCTCATCACAAGCAGCACAGAGAGTATCAAAACAAGTATGAACCTTTTATGGATCAAAGAATGAAACCAACTTGAATTTAAAAAGGAATCAATATCAGTTTAAACCTATCCAGAATGTATTGGGCATATAATACCCACGGATAAAAATCATCTTCATGGAGGAATGGTTCTAGGGGCAGCAAACTGGATGCAACAATAAACAAGAGGTACTAACTGTTTAAAGGCTCCTAGGGGGAAGTACTGAAGGCAGATAATAAGAAAAGCAGTGGTACACCTAAAAACTCAAAATTCATCTGCAAAGCTTGGCAAGAGCAAGCATATTAGAGGGACAAGACTTCCAACTTCCATTTCTGTATGCAAACATCATATTTCAAATCCAATTGAAACGGACTATTAAATCATCAAGTTTGTGTCACCAAAGTATAACTCGTGTTCATTTTCACGAAAATTCTATAAAAACATCAACATAAAAAATGAACTAATATCCAATATAGTATTCAAAGATGAAAAGGAAAGTTAACCATTGAACCCTGAAACTAATATATCACTTAAAATGTGCACCTCAAACTATTATCAGTGACAAATTGCACCCATAAATGACCGATCGATTTTTAATTCGCACCCAATGTTCAAAGATGGTCATTACCATTGTGCCAAATGATTTTTTCTGTTGATTTTAACAATCAAATGGGATGTAAAGTGAAAACCTACTAGTAGTGCTTCAGTTTAGCGGTGCAATGTGTCAAGGTTGGTAATTCGAAGTACACATGACAAATGGTTTGTAAGTTTGAGAAAGTATAGTTTTTCTAAAATGAAAATATTATGGAACCTGCAATCTCCAAGTATTCCTTTTAAGCCTATTAATACCCTCCCCAACACCAGATCTCACACTTCAAATTTTAAAATTTCTAAAAGAATTCAAATATTAGTATTTGTGTCTGAGCAGAACATCACCTGAAATGATATAGAACAAAAAGAGAAACAAACATAGCACAGGTGCCACAAATGCATTTGAGGAGACAACAAAACTGTAAATCAACTTAAAAAACTTATACTCATGGCTAGGAAAACCTATGTTGGTTATTGTCAAAATATAAATTGTCTTAATTCCACACTGGTTAAGAATGCGGGTTTTTTGTCACTTGGGTCCAATAAATAGACTCTTCTATATACAAGTTAAATACATCATGAGAAGTAAAGATATAGCCCATTGGGCTTTATGGTAAACGTAGGTCTCTCTAGACCGAATCACCTTTAATTCTTTTCTCTCTCCCTTCCTTTATCTCTAGTTCAATATTTTCTAGTTTAATCTTTTCTACATGGTATCAGTGCCACTACGTTCTCATGGCCCTTAGTTTGAGAAGGTAAGCATGAGAAATTTGCAGCACGCAGAAAGGCAGAAAGGGCAATGTACTTAGTTTGGTTACTGTTTATTAATTATTAGGCTACTACAACAACTTGAGTTTAAAAGGAAATCAATATCTGTTTAAACCTATCCAGAATGTATTGGGCATATAATACCCACGGATAAAAATCACCTTCGTGGAGGAATGGTTCTAGGGGCAGCAGACTGGACGGAACAGTAAACAAGAGGTACTAACTGCTTCAAGGTTCCTAGGGGGAGTACCAAAGGCAGATAATAAGAAAAGCACTGGTACCATGATATACCTAAAAACTCAAAATTTATCTGCAAAAATTTAGTGAGATTGAAAGATAGAAGAAATAAAAATCTTATTCAATAAAGCAAAGAGGTTACAAAAAAATGTGTAGTAACATGAGAAATATAGATTCATTGAGCAAAAGGAACCTAGGAGTTCGTCGGTGATCAAATTCATGGTTGGAAAGTGTCTAAGAGTTCCTTTTGTCAGCAGTGCAGCTATAAATTTATATATGTTTTGAATGTGCTTGCGAGAAAATCCTGAATGCAAAATTATAGACCATATTGCATGCAAGAGCAAGCTGCTTAAAATCGGTTAAAGTTACACGGAGGAATAAATTCCCTGCAAGACCTAATGGGCTTAACAATCAGGATCAGACTAGCAAGTGATGTGCAATGCTCTATAATAAAGTTGCAGTTTCCCTAACCTAATGAAACTATTGTAAAAACGTAAGATGCAACTGCAGCAAGTTTAAACATGACAAGTGATCATATATATGATTTTAAAGCAGGATGAAATATGATAGGGAATTGACATAACTAGCCCCTACTAGAATCTGATCGACTCTTTGGACCTAAAGACAAGTGGTATACCTTGCTCTCAGAAAAAGTTTCAAAAAGTTCAATAATTTTTGAAACAAACAGAAGAGGGATTACCAAGGCCATCTTCTCCACATTTCTATAATACAAAAGACACCCAATGCCAGATAGTATACCTGACTATTGAGAACGAGTACTCTAAAAGGATATATACTTTCACACATGGTGACACGTATGAATTCTTACCTTCACAAACCTATCCATAACATATTATATAGCCCAATCCAGGTTTTGGCAAATCAATCTATCTACAGCAACATGTGCCTATGTTGACTATTGGGAGAATTGAAACAATCCTTTACCAGGATTAAAATCCTTATCTCTCAACAAGTTAAAAACCAAAGAATTATGAAGAAAGGTGCACAATTTCCGTTGTAAAGAGGAACAGCAACAAAGAGACAACTGCTTGGACTTTACAGCAATATGAGCTCTTTGAAGTCATCATAAGGGCTCCATATGATTGAACTTTTCCTGTATGAAATTTTATTGTCTGACAAATGCTTTTCTTATCTTGAGTTATCATCCCTTTCTATGTATTCTTGGAAGAGCACAAACAGCTGCTTGGCAGGGAAGAGTATTATCCATGCTGACTCAGTATGCTTTTATAGACAAAGATTCAATGTATCCATTTTAAAGAACTTCTACAATGCATAGACGACTATATACTCTACCGTGTCATAGGATGATGTTAGCTGTGTTACTTCAATTCAGACAAAACAAATATTCTAATACAATAATCATATAGGAAACATCCAAACAAAATCATCAGTGCATCTCTCCATAGCCACATCAACGATACACTTACAATCTTATCAATAACTCCATCTTGTTGCCTCCACCTTTCCATACTACCACTTTAGTCCACCATGATTACCCCTCTCAATGTTGACCTCTGCCTCCATTAACACTAACAAAAGCAGTCGCTGTTACTCTTTTCTCCATAGAGGAGTATTGCTTTCCCATAAAGTATATTGAGTATAGCGTTCACACCAAACGGAACAACAAGAAAGGATAAAATTTCACGTTCCAAATCATGTCCTTAAGTGGATGAGTAAATATCACCCGACATATATTAAAATCAAACGTGCTTTGTAGGTATGTCAACATTTTAGGAAAATCACCATTTTTTGCGAGAATCTAAAACATAAAATACCTAAAAAATTTGACACCATCCAACTCGAGGAATTTCACAAGAAGTACTCACTGACTGCAAATTTTGGTTCAGAGTCAGGAGGTCTTCAGCAACCACTTCAAACAAACTTGTCAGTGAAATTGAGCTTCTTGACTCTTTCTTCAAATCCAACCTCGACGGAGAACCTTGAGCTACCTCTGTATTGGTGAAAAAAGTAAACCAAAACTTATCATTCATACCACAAGCACATAGAAGATAATAACAAGAAACCCATACCGAATCAAACTAAATCCACACCACGCTTCGGTACCATTAAGCAGTGTCCCGGAGGTCTTCGTCGAAGACACTCTACAGCGAGGGATGCCCCGCCGTCTACAAACCAGCTTCCTAGCCCCATAGCCTCTATTACTATTCTTGAATGAAGCATTGGAAGAGCACCCACAAGCAACCAAATCAAGCACAGTCCTTGCAGAGTCAAGGTTGTGGCATGTCATTAACATCATTGAGTCGGACCCGGAACAGAAAACACCAAACCTCCCTCTCAAAATCCAAAAGCACAGATGAAAAATTTGCTCAAACTCCAATGCAACAAATGGCCAGCAGTCGGTCGATGGTCATTGGAAGCAAAAAAAAAGAAAAGAAATAGACTTGCTAGATTTTCAAACGGGTGTTTGGCTCCCAAGAGAGGCAACAATGTGGGATGTATATTAAGTGGATACAAAGAGGCCACATAGTACTCTTATCAGTTGGAGAGAGTGAGGACCGACGTCAGTGACACGCTTGGAGAAACTGGCAATTACTATTAAACTTGCCCCAAGTGTTTGGCAGACTATGGTCTCTCTAAAGACAAAAAGAAAAAAGGAAAAAGCAAATAAATAAGAAACCGCAAAAATTCTAAAATAAATAAAAATTATATTTTGCACCTTGCAAAGAGAATTTTATCCATTCAAAAATTCTCCATGACAAACATAACAATCTAAAAATTTTCAGTCAATAAATTTTTTAATTTTTTCCGATTTTCACACCAAATGAAGGCACACAAAAATTTTATTTTCTGCTTTTATCTTAATTTCAAAATATATAAAAAAAATTCAAAATTATCTCTTCCTATCAAAATAAACCTAAAAAATTCAATCATATAATCTTTATCTCCAATTTTTGGACTCCCATAAACCTCTAAAATTTTCCAACATCTCCAAAACATACATACTTCAAAATGTAATCTATTTTTTTTTCAAAAAATTCAATAAAAAAATTACAATCTACTTTAATATTCACAACAACACTGGAAATTTCTAAATGTAAACATGACCTAAGTTACCAATAACTTTATACTTTGTATCCTATGTCTCAATGTTAAAAGTAATAAAAACTAGGTCACATAGCACAGTCTAAATGGTCAAGTTGTATCGTGGGAAATAAAGCATAAATTTATTGGCAATTTAGCGTGCAAACGGAAAAATATGCAATAGTTAAAGTGTAATTTTTTTTTGGAAAAATGTCATTTTAGTCCTTGAGTTTTCACCACTTTTATTTTTTAGTCCTTGAATTTAATTTTTTCAGATTTTAGCCCTTTGGTTTTCATTTTTTGACGAAATAGTCCTTCCGTCAGAGTTCCGTCTCTTTCCCTAAAGGAAATGCCACATCAACTGACAACTCAGCACTGATGTGGTAAGGAAAATTGACATTTTAGTCCTTGGGTTTTACCCCTTTTATTTTTTAGTCCTTGAGTTTAATTTTTTTCAAATTTTAGTCCTTGGGTTTACATTTTTTGACGAAATGACCCTTTTGTCAAGGATTACTGTTCAAATAATTGTTTAATTGTTAAAATTTTGGGGTGTTTAAAATTTTAGAATGTTGGAGATGGTGAAAAAGTGAAGAGAGACATTATTTGAATAAATGTTTTATATTTATTTGAAGTGAAAAGTGATGGCGTAAAATTTTATGCTTTCAGTGTAACGCGTTTTAATTTTTTTTTAACTAGACGGCGTAGTTTCTCCTAAAGAATAGAACCTCATCTAAGCTGGAATCCTTGTTCGTGGGCCTGGTTTGTTCTAATCCTAGGTTTCTCATTTGTGCCCAATTATTTGGCACTCAGAAGAATCCTCCATTCCCAAGCTTGATTGGATTGTGAGTGGTGAGCCTGAAAAATCACTTGAGTTGTGAGAGTTGGGCTCGGGAAAGCACTTGTAAGGTTCTCTAGCACCCAGAAGTTAGAGTGTACACTATTGGGAAGATAGTAGAGAAAACCTTAAGACTTGGAAAGAAAATTTAAGGGGTGGATGTAGGAAGTATTTGCCGAACCACCTAAAAATCATTGTGTTTGATTTTCTAACCCTACTATTTACATTCAACACTTTATATTTGTTGTTATAATATTTGCTAGATATTTGTGTTAAAGTAGTATTTACTTTACAAACACGATTTTGAAGGTTAAAACTAAAAAAGTTTGGAACTCGATTCAGTCCCCTCTTGGGTTGCCTTAATCCTAGAAACTTTATCATACATATAGTCAAAGTATCGACAACAATATTGACATTTTCTAGATTTCCAACCCTGAATATGAGGATTTTATAGTGTCAACTCTCAAAGTAAAGTATGACATCCGTGACAGCTAAGAGTTTAATGAACTACCACAAAACAGAAAATGCTTCAATGGAGAAACCACTCCATGCCACTAGGCACCCACCAAAAACAGTGTACCCCATAAGCCCAAACTTTTTCCTCTTCATTTTCCCCTTTTTTCCATTTCTGCCTCTTTGTCTTCTAACTTCCTACGTATATCACTAGATTCAGACAATCTAGGGCATTTTTGTCATGCTGCGTGCCAGTACTTACCCCCTAAGCTCACCTATAGTGATGGTATGCACACAAGCGGGGATTACGACACGAATTGATCATAATTAGTCCTGACGATTGGCTTTGAAAAAGCTTAGCGGAAACGTTTAATTACAATTTATTTTGAAAATTAAGAAAATACAATAAAGAAGGAAAAGTAATGTTTTCATGGATTTAACGAAAAGCGACACACAATAATTCCAGGAGTTAAAAGTTCTTAATTGGATAAGGAAGATAAAGTGAATTAACTAAGGAGGTGGAACTATAATAAATTCAAATACAAATATAAAGAAGTGAAAGTCAAGAGAATAAAATCAAATGTGGTGTAAGGAAGAAATAGAATAAGATAAAATTTCGAAAATATAAATACATAATTTCACTAGGATCACGGAGTCTCCTCTTTTACAAAAACAAAATCCTTCATGAGGACTACAAAAGTAAAGAGAAGATAAATACAGAAATGAAAGTTGTCTAAAGCTTTCCGTACTACAATGTCCGTGAGCAACTACAGATCCCAAAATATAAACATCGTCTCTCCAGTGCCTTCCGGCGGCGGGGCCAGTGGAGGGGGAACAATGTGAAGAAGGGCTGGATCTACATCTACCAGCCCGAAGTCCTCCACTCTGGGAAGAGGGGCAAGGGCGAACCTTTGAGGTACCACTGGGGCTCGTACCCCATGTACACCTCAAGTGCGATTTTAATATACGTCCAAATCTTAATAACTAGAATGTATGGGTCAAAGTCCAGGATTTGCTCGCTCAAATACGTTTTCATCTGTCAGGTCTGATGTCCACAACGTCTACATTGTTTCATCGCCAAGTTCCTTAATTTATGTCCACAATAATCATAAGTGTAAATTCTGATCTTAGACGTTTTTACCCCTATCTTTTTTCAAAATGTCGAAACTGCCCCTAGGTGCTCCAAAGTGCATTTTGGTCATTTACACTTATCCAAATTAGTTGAAATTTTTAGTGTAATACCTATAATTAGTAAAATTCATATCTAGACAGTTTGGTGTCAAAATAAAATCTGTACCTACTAGAAAAATTCTTTAAGCAATCGGATACCCTATTTTTGCATGCATCTTTTCCTCTTGGCTTAAAATTCCAATGCATGTGTACCTATGTGGATGGATTATTTTTATTATTACAACAAAATACATCCAGCTATAGATGGCAATAACACATCTCCATAGAAAAAAAACACCCTTGATAGTTTTCCTTTTTCAAAAACTTCATGCATTCCCACATAGGACATATGCCATTCATCTCATATTTTTCCTACTCTTAAGGCTCCAAGAACATTGATCATAAGGCATTGCCTGCCTCTCATTTACCATGAAACATGATCTTTCATTGCACAAGTTTACAAATTCTTAAACAAGGTATACAAAAACTATAAAAGGAAGCAACAAGATAAGGTTCATAAAAGAAATCAAACATGCATGCAACTTCCTCCTCTCAAATGTAACCCATGACTCTTCTAAGTCACTAACTCCTAGTAACCATATATTCAACATGCAAGACAACCAAAACATCTAAATTCCAAGAAAGACCCGAAACACAAAAATAGAAAGCAAGAGAGGTGCAATCGACAAATGACTCTCCCCATTCCCATTTATTCTTCATATATCCACATGCATGCATCCATTTTTTTTTAAAAAAAACCACCTAAGCTATCATCCAACCCCAAACCTGTGACCTTCACAGTAGTTCCCCCCAACAAATCACCAACAAAGATCCTAATTCCTATGGACAACGAGTCTCTAAGCACCCTTACCTCTTGACTTGCTTTGAAGATGATGAACCTCCAAGATTTTTTCTAAATCCAGATCCACGGTTAGCCACCAATATTAAAGGGTAGACATGCAAGAAAAAGAGAAAGCTTATGGGAGTGGTTTTTCTCCCATGGCTGAAAGCCCTACGTGGCTGACCTTCTAAGTTATTTTTTTTTTCTTTTCTCTTCTTCTTCTTCTTCTTCTTCTTCTTCTTCTTCTTCTTCTTCTTCTTCTTCTTCCTTAGTTGGAAGCCTCACCCGACCCTCTCTCTTTCTCTCTGTTCACACTCTAAGCTGACACAAAAGGTCACATGAATCGGGTTAGGCTTTAAATGGATAGGTTTAACTCTAGTTAAAAAGTTAACTTACCACCTATCCTATACCTAAGCAATCATGAGCTAGAGTTCAAAAAAAAAAAAAGAGAAGCAAACATGGGGATAGGGTGATATGGGCTGCACTATGGCAAAATTTGCCACACACTTTCTCTAAGCACTCATTAACACAAATAAAATCTTCCAAAAATTACAAGATGCCCACCGATTGGCCTACTCCATCCAACGCCAAATGCATGCACAAGAGGAAAAAAAATAAGAACCAATAATCATGTATATGCAGCCGGCTTAGAGGGGGGAGAACGAGAGAAAAAGCAAAAATGAGGGTAGTTAGCTTTTATACAATGTTCAACCATGCATAGAGCTTCAAAAAAATTAATGCAAAAATGAAGAAATTAAGTACTAAAATATAAAAGTGAAGAATATTAATTACCAAAGTAATTGTAAGATTAAAAACAAGTTATTTAAGTACACAAGAGTCGGCTATAGGCTTAAAAGATTTAATAAAATGTAAAACATGCTAATTATTATGAATATAAAACAAGAGATAAAATTAAAACTATCATTATGAAAGACTCTTAATAAAATTAAAGCCCCCTATTGTAGTTACTAATGAAATAACACTAAGTATCAAGCTAAATGAGAAATAATATAAAAACAAATGCAATCACATAATTGAAATTTAAGAGTATTAAAAATGCGCAAAGCAATTATAGTAAAAAAAGAGTAAATGTAACCTCAGGAGGTAATAAATTAAACAAGAAAACTTCAATTAGCAATATATATATATATATATATATATATATATATATATATATATATATATTGTATCATATATGTGTCAAACAGGTGAAAAAGAGAGGGGCGTTACAATTTTGGACCTTGTAAACTTCATTGAAGGATGTCTTTCTTAGACAAAAGGAGTGGAATACATCAATTTTTTAAAGATGAGTTGTAACTTGATTGAAGTTTCCAAATTGGAAGATACGGTATACAATGAGAAAGAAAAATTGGTAAGCTTATTCTTGGCCTCTATTATGGCATTGTTGGCTTTGAAAGTCTTTTATTTCTCTTTTTCTCCTTTGTCCTTTTTGGCTTCTTCTACCTGAGACTTTTCGTCCATTGCTTTTATCTGGTCCTTTAATTTCTCCAAGTTGATGGATAAGCACTGCATATTTTTCTCACATCTGCTTCTGGACATTTTTTAACCTATTGAGTGCTTCCAGAGTTTGGAACATTGTTTAGATAGATCTTTAACTGTGCTCAAGTCCACGACATGATCGTTGCTCTGATTCTAATTGTAACAAATTTGAATTTGAAAGGTGATTGGATTCAAAGAAAATGAAAGGAAAATACAATGGTCAAATTCAAGATAGCTAGTCTCCAAAAATAAAACTGAATGCTAGACAATTCTTATGTTCTTTGATGCCCTTTATATCGGAATTACACCGTATTTATAGCCATATGAGCTTCTACCAAACTCTTTACTTCGTGGGCATGGTCCAACCATTTCAATAGTTGGCCCAACAGACTCTAAGCATTCAACCCAAGCCCATAACTATCTTGCCAGTTATTTGTCAACAACAGCTCAATATCACAATTGAACTACTAGTCCAGCACATTAGTTAAACTAATTCTGGCAGACTAGCATGTTGCACCTTGCATCCCGAATTAACCTTAATCTTTGCACAAAGGAGCTTGGATATGGTCGTATAATTTGGGCGTCCCTCTTTCCTTTCTTCAGCAGCAATTTCTGATCTTGTGAGATAAAACTTGATCGTACCGAGTCCAATAAATGCAACCAATAACCTTCTATCTAGGCTTGTAATTCCGGTCCTGCTGCCGGCGGTGCTCCGGCTCCTTTTCCAGGAAGAGGAGCTTCGCCACTTCCAGGAACCAGAGCCGGAGGTCATTTTGGGCCACTAACGGAAGCGGAACCGGAAGCGGACTTTTCCGCCTGTTCGGCGGAAAATCCGGTTCCGGTGCTTTTTATTTTTATTTTTTCCCCCTTGACTTAAAACGACGTCGTTCACTTGTTTTTTTGGGACAAAAATAAAAACTTACAGTGGATCAAAACTCGCTGTTTTGATCGACGACAAATTACCCAGACCTCTACCTAATGTTCCCCTTCCCCTCCCCCAACCCCGAGTCCCCCCCAACCACAGCCCGCTGCCCTAATTTCCCTTTCCCTTTCCCCTCCCCCTCCCCTGAGTCCCCTCCAAGAGTAGGCCCTAATTCCTTCTTATTTTCGCTCATATGCCCATATCTTCCAAATATTTCATATTTGTACAAGTTCTTCCGAAAACGAAGAAGTAACCGTCTCTCTCCCATCATCCGCCTCCGCGATGATGTCGTCTTCAATGATCATGTTATGGAGAATTATGCATGCTTTCATAATGTCTTTGAGCTCAGAGACTTTGAAAAATCGTGCAGGGCTAACGCACAATTGTAAATTGTGCTTGCAACACTCTGAAATGCACGCTCTACATACTTTCTTGTGGACTCTTGTGCTGGATCAAAATGTTTCTTTTTAGCTCCTATTGGGGCTAGGATTGTTTTTACAAATGTCAACCATTGCGGATATATACCATCGGCAAGGTAATATCCCATAGTGTATTCATGACCATTAATAGAGTAATTAACTCAAGGAGCACACCCTTGAGTAAGCTCAGCAAACAAAAAACATTTTTCTAGCACATTGATGTCATTGTTAGACCCGGGTAACCCAAAAACTGCATGCCATATCCAAAGATCATATGAAGCAACTACTTCACGTTTATGGCTAGAATACATACCTTTCCATGAGGTCGGACAATTCTTCCACATCCAGTGTGTTAGCCCAAGGTTGTTTTACAAACAATCTATAAATGATTTTGATGATAACAAAATATTCTAAGGTTCGAAGACTTTTAGATTTTACATTGTCAATCCACAATTTCTAATTTGTTTTTAAAAAAGGACTGAGGTTTCACTCACTAAATTAATTCTAAGTGCACTTGAACACCATTACATAAGTTGATAAGATCAATTTTCATATTGTAGGTGTTTAAAGAAGTTTTGGAATGGATTGGACACTTTGAAGTTGCTGAAAAACTCTCCAGCACATATAAGTGTCGACACATTGTTGGATGGTGTCACACATTGCACTACTACCCGAGAGTTTGCATTTTCTAGGATTCAAAGTGATTTTTTGGCTAAGTGTTGGAAGTGTCGACACATTGGAGCATGATGTCGACACATTGGAGCATAGTGTCGACACATTGAAGCATAGTGTCGACACATTGAACTAACACCCGAGAGTTTGCATTTTCTGGCCTTCAAAATGATTTTTTTGACTAAGTGTTGAAGGTGTCGACACATTGGACCATGGTGTCGACACATTGAACTGACACCCGAGACTTTACATTTCAGGACCAAGTTCAATGTGTCAACACATACAATCAATGTGTCGACACATTGTGCTATTGTGCAGAAAATCTAGAAACGACGTCAACTCATTCCAAACTTCTTCAAATGGTCTCAAATGACCTCCAACGGCTCTCTAACATTACAAGAAAACCCTTAATGACCGTTGAAGACCTTAGGGCTATAAAAAGAAGAAGATGGAGAGAGAGAAGGCAGAGCTCGACCAATATTGCACATCTAGAGAGAGAAAGTCCAAAATCCAAAGATTTCACTTGTTGAATCATTCAAGAACGAAGCTCTCATTGTCAAATCCTCCTTTCTTGCTCATCATCGAAGATCAAGCCTCCAAAGAGAGAGAGGTTTCTTGAAGAAGGGACAACCCACTTGCAAACTCACTTTGCCCAAACTTCTAGAGAGAGAAGTCATTTGAAGAAGAGGGAAAACCACACCTATCAAGGAAGCTTGTGCTCACACCTGCCAAACGTTAGGTTTCCTTCAAGAATCTTATCTTCTTACCTTTATTGAGCTTCATACTTGCTAATTTGGCTTAGAGAGACATTCCATACGATTTGAGCTTTTCATTGGCATATTCGGCTTAGAGAGCCATTCCTCATGTATTGAGATCTTCATTTGCTCATTCGACTTAGAGAGCCTTCTTTGTAGCCATTATTTGTAAAACCTTTGAGTGTTGGGAAAACACTTGGTCCAACTTGTGAGAGTAGAAGAAATCCTCTAGGTTGTGAGGATTTGTGAGAGTTGAAGCGTGAGCTCGCAAAACGCTTTGTAAAGGTTCCTTAGCACCCGGGAAGCTAAGGTGTATTCGCTATTTGGAGAATAGTGGAGGAAGCCCAAGGAAGTCAATTGCCTTGGGGGTGGACGTAGGCACGTGTTTGGCCGAATCACCTAAAAACTACGGTGTCATCTCTTTAACTCTATCTCTCTTATTGTTTGTCTCATATCCATAATTATTGTGCTTTGAGCTTTATCATTTATTGCTTATAGTTGCTTAGCCTTAAACACATTCAGACTTTCAGTTTTAATTGTTAAAAAAAGAGTATCTTTTATAACTATGTTTTTGGCAAAAAGGGGTAAAGTTTTTGTACAACCCAATTCACCCCCCTCTTGGGTTGTCATTTAGACTCACAATTGGTATCGGAGCTGAGGTTTAATATCTCTATCTATGACAACTTTTGTTAGCACCTCCTTAGCTGAAGGTCAATCCATAAATAGACCTCCCTTATTCAATGACACTTGTTACAATTATTGGAAGGTTAGGATGATGATTTACATCCAAGCCGTGGACTATGATCTATGGAGAGTTATCTCAAATGGTCCTACATTTCCTAGGGATAAGGATGCAGAGTTGAAAGATGAAAATGAATGGAATGATGTTGATCTTAGAATTATGTCTCAAAATGCTAAAGCTATGAATGTTTTGTATTGTGCACTTGATGCAAATGAATTCAATCGTGTTTCCGGTTGTAATACCGCGAAACAAATTTGGGATAAACTCCAAGTACCTTAAGTACTGATCAGAGTAAAGAGAAACCACTGCTTTCACAAATAGTTTAAGACTCTGCATTGTTGTGGCTTCTAAAAACCTCAGATCTTCGTCCACATAATCACTAGTTACTCAATATGGTAGCATCATGAATACAACAGTAATATTTTGAATAGAAGAAAATCCTAGTGTTCCAGCTGCATTTCTTTCTTGGGCGAAGTATGGCTGATGTGCTTCAACCTCAGATATAATATGTCGAAAAAGAGGACACCTCATCTGAAACCTCCTTTGAAATATTCTGGGAAGATATATTGGGTCTTCAGCAAAATTGTCCAGCATAAGCCTTTTGTGGCCTTCCAACTGATTACGCACGATGTACATACGACGTTGGGTCTACCATGGTGTGATGCTGATCCTTCCTCCATAGCACTATTAAGTACCTCTAAATCATCATCAAAGTCATCACGAAGCATTTTAGGAAGAAAAGAGCATCTCTTAAATAAAAAACGAGCCATTAGAGAAAAATAGAGGAACAATAAAAATAAACCTTGGTTGAAGTGAATTACTATTGGAGAGCAAATGGTCTTATTTATATTGAATGCATAAAGGCATTTAAAAAAAAATATGACTGTTAGAAAAATGAAAATTTTCAAATAATGTGATCGTTAGAATAAGACAAATTTTTTAAAATATGACCGTTGGAATAAGACAAGTATCTAAAAATATGACTGTTATGATGTAGGATATCGAGGAGCTCATGGAAAAAACCAAAAACTTGTCCTGGGATGATGTAGCTGGACTGTTGAAGGTCAATACTGACAGAGCGAAGGATATTGAAGCTTTAAGCCTGGTAAGACGTCTTGCTTCCAGGAAAATATTTCTCAAGCCGGTTACATTCCCTCTTATCAAGGCAGGCTGGAGGTTTAGTCTGAATCTGCGTATTGAGGATGCTGGCCCAAACCTGTTTCTATTTTCGTTTCAATCTCTAGAAGAGAAGGAGAAAGTTCTCCGGCTGGCCCCCTGGAATTTTAAGGGGTATCTTATGATTCTCAAGGAATGAAGGAGGGGTGAAACCATCAATGAAGTGGAGATCTCTCGTGCCCAGTTCTGGGTCCAAATCCTTGGTCTCCCCATGGAACGATTTGACGAAGAAAATGCTTACCTTCTTGGCTGCAAGCTTGGACAGGTTCTTCGTGTAGAATCGGTGGACCTCAACAAGCCTTACCTTCGGGTTCATGTGTAGTTTGAGATTGAAGATGCATTGCAACCAGGTTTTTATTTTTCTTGTGATGAACAAAACCATGTCTGGATTTCTTTCAAGTTCGAAAGGCTTTCTAGTTTTTGTGTGATTTGCGGTCGTCTTACCCACACTATGGGTACATGTATCGATGATGACCATCCCTACCAATTTGCACTGGGCGAGGAAATACGAGGTCAGCCGCCGATTGAGGAGATCGGCCCTGTGATGCCCTTTCGAAGTAGACTTGTACCTGATAGCCATGGTCGAGGTCGAATAGAGCCACTATTTAGGGAGGTGGGTGTTTCCAGTGCCAGAGGAGCTCGGTGGCCCTTCCATCGCTCAACTGTGCATACGCACTCTTGTGGAGAATTTGGGCAGGGTATTTTGGTCTTTCGTCATGTGGTCCCTCTGGCGGACAAGGGATTGGAGCCTCGCGCACATTACAAGCCATGCGACGGGGCCTCTGACACTGCCAAGGCTTTCGCAGTAAAATATCAGACTACTATGGAGGGTCGCATATTGCCACTTAGGAGTAATCAGTCCCCACCGTTGGTAATCGGTTCAAAATCTTGTCTGGGCTCTGCTAGTAGGAGTCACTTTGAGAAAGGCCAGGGGCACCTTTCGAGTGGGTCGAAGCCTTTGGACGAGGCTTACTAAGGAGCCTGGCAGTGGTGCAGTTTCTTTAGAGAAGCCCATTTTAGTTTCTCCCAAGGAGCCTGTAGGTGGCTTTTTGACCCTCAAACAAGGGGGAGTTTATCAATATGGCACAGAGGAAAATAGTTTGAAGAAAAGCCGCTATCATCAGGCCTCAAATACTTTGAATGTGGAGGAACCTCTTGCTTTGTTGTTCGCTCCTGGGGTCGATAGTACTGAGGGAGGGCGAAAAAAGAAGAAATTTGGCCTGAAAAAGAAGCTTGGGGCATCTGGGCAGGGAGCAGAGCTGGTTACAGAAGGTACTTTTGTGGGTGTTTGTTCGGCTGGGTCGGCGGGCCTATATCTGCCCCCACCCCAGCCATAAGGTTCATATCATGGAACTGCCAGGGTTTTGGGAGACCCGCAACATCGAGAGCCTTGAGGTTACTTGTGAGAAAAGTTGACCCCATGAGTATCTTTCTGATTGAGACCAAAATAAAAGATGATCGTCTGCAGATGATTATGCGTCGACTTGGCTTTTCCAGTTTCATTTCTTTTCTTTTCCTCCGGTTGGCTGTAGGGGTGGGCTAGCTTTTTGCTGGCGTCCAGAGCTTGACTTTGATATTATGTCTTTGTATGGTAATATCTTGCATCTGTTAGTTCGGCCTGGTGGGGATCGGGTGGAGTTTCTCTGTTCTTTTGTCTATTGACCGCCTCTTTGGTATTATGTCTTTGTATGGTAATATCTTGCATCTGTTAGTTCGGCCTGGTGGGGATCTGGTGGATTTTCTCTGTTCTTTTGTCTATTGACCGCCTCTTTGGAAGCACAAGGAGGCTTTTTGGGAGGAGTTAGCACAGTAGGGTGGTTCGGGTGATCAACCTTGGATTTGTTTTGGGGATTTTAATGATATTGTGAAGCAAGTTGATAAGAGAGGTGGTAGAGTTGCTGGGAGTTCTAGTTCGCATGGCTTAAAGCATTTCATGGATACTTCGGGCTTTGTGGACTTAGGATTCTCTGGTTGTCCATTTACTTGGACTAGCGGAAGATCGGGTTTGGCTTGTATTAGGGAGCGATTGGACCGAAGCGTCACTAATGTCCCTTGGCGTACCAGTTTCCCGAATGTCTAAGTCCGTCATTTCAGTGTCACCAACTCTGACCATATTCCTCTTATTATTGATTTATTTGGTTGTGATGTTTCGGTAGGTAAAAGTTTCAAATTCGAGCAATTTTGGGCAAGGGAAGTGTCGTGTTTTGGAATCATTGCTGATTCGTTGAGACAACCGAGGAGTGGGTCTCCGTCCTGGGTTCTTTTTAACAAAATCAGGGCGGTTCGGGGAGCTTTGCGTAAGCTGAATTCTGACTTTTTTGAGGATATTCATGTGAAGTTGCAGCGAGTTAAAGATTAGCTGAGTTTCTACCAACAAGCTGAGTCGTCTACCCATAATATTTGGATGGAACACTGCATCCGGCTAGAGCTCGATGAACAATTGAGACACGAAGAAATTATGTGGAAGCATAAATCGCGGGTGCAGTGGCTCAGTTCTAGTGACCTTAATACGAAATTTTTTCACGCTTCTACAGTCATCCGTCGTTGTAAGAACCAAATTGCAGAACTGAAAACAGAGGGAAGATAGTGGATCTCGGGCAGGAGAATATTGGAAAGGAGCTGGTGGATTTCTATACGACCCTATACAGATCAGGGAATCCTCCCATTCCGAATGACTTAGAGAATTTGGTGGAAGGTCTGGTTATAGAGGAAGAAAACCAGCAGCTCATTCGTATTCCTAAGGGGGAGGAGATTTGGGAAACTTTGAAGAAAATGCATCCTGATAAGGCGCTTGGACCTGATGGTATGACTGTGTTTTTTTAAACAGTTTTGGGAGATTGTTGGGGCTGATGTTATTTCTTCTGTTCGAGAATTTTTTTTGCATGGCCGATTATTGCCGGAGCTAAATGATACTAATCTCTAACTGATTCCCAAAGTGGGCCATCCCATAGCTGTGGTGTTGCCAAAGTTATCTCTAAGATATTGACGAAACGTTTGAAGGTGGTGTTGCCAAAGTTAATTTCGCCTTATCAACTTGCCTTTGTTCCGGGGCGTTTCATCCAAGATAATTACATTGTAGCTGCTGAGATTTTTGTTAGGATGAATCATAAATGTGGTCGAGGTGGATGGATGGCGGTCAAGGCGGATACGGAGAAGGCCTATGACCAAGTGTAACGAGGCTTCGTTTTAAAAGTGTTGGAGAAGTTTAATTTTCATTCCGTTTGGATAAACTGGATTCGAGAATGTATTTCTTCATCTAGTTTTTCCGTGTAGCTGAATGGTGGGCCTTGTGGGCATTTTGTTCCCTCTAGGGGCATCTGGCAAGGGGACCCATTTTCGCCCCTTTCAGTCTCTCATGAATGTTCAACCTCCACAATTTTTCCACTAAGACAAGTCCACAATGGACGTTGAGACAACCTTAAGATGAACAAGCTCCGATACATAGATTTTACAGTGAAAACTCCCGCTTTATCTGGCACCCACACCATTTCATCACATCTTGGATTAGGACTAAGGTGAATTTTTAAGATAGCTTCAGCATGCTGGTGACTAAAAGTAGCCCAGATGAGAGGCCTATTCCATTGCCCGGTAGATGAAACAATAAAGTCAGACACTTTTGAATCCAAACGAACCTGATCAGGGAGCAAATGTGCTGGTTTGAAGCCATTAATTTTTGGGACCCAAGGGTCAGACCATACAGAAATGTCCAGCCCATTGCCCACCATAAAGTACGACCCAAATCTAGATGTTTTTTCACTTTCAGTATGCTTTTCCACACCCAAGAGGACTGATTACCACACGTGGCCTCCCAAAAATTAACTTGACGAAGATATTTGCTGCTCACCATAAGCACTCACAAGCACGTGTCCTTTGAGGCAACCTTCCAAGCTAGTTTCGACAACATAGCAATGTTAAGGTCACCCATAGTTCTAAAACCCAGACCACCCATTGACTTGGGGATACAAATAGAGGTCCACGATTTTATAGTGAGATTTCGCGACTTTGCTGGTGAAAACCCCACCAAAAGTTTTTTAGGGCCCGGTCCACTTCCTCACACCAATTCAACGGAAGAGCATAAAAATTCATTGAATAAGCCGAGAGAGAGGCAGCCACACTCCTAATTAGTGTGGCCCGACCAGCTTGGGATACCAACTTTTCCTTCCACCCCGAGAGTTTGGCAAAAAGTCATTCTTTTAAATCGGCCATAACAGGGTTTCTTGAGCGGGGAATGAGTAACAGTAGCCCAAGATGCTTGGCCTTAGCCGTTAATCTCCTTAATTGTAACTGGTCAAAAATATGTAGTACCGCAGCTCCCCGACAATTCTTCCTAAAATGGATAGACGACTTGCCCTTGTTAATCTTTTGACCCGACCAAAGCATATATTTTTCGAAACACCTCTCCATCACACTAGCCTCCCTCAAAGAAGCTTTAGCAAATAACAATAAGTGATCAACGAAAAGTAAGTGAGTGATAACAAGGAGCGTTACGCCCAATCTTAATGCGCTTGATCTGATCTGCAGCTTCAGCCCGTAGTAAAATGTGTGAGAGAATTTCAGAACATGGTTGTGTTCTTTGTGGCTTGGCGGAGGAATCAACCAAAACATCTTCTGTTAGAATGTTTGGTTAGTCGGACTGTGTGGATCACCTCTCCTTGGAGCTTGAACATGTTGAGCACGGAACGGTAAAAACTACAAACACAAGGAGGCCAATATTTACGTGGTTCGGCAACTGCCTACGTCCACGGAGGAGAGTATTTTGATTTCACTCACAGAATCAAAACTTTACAAACTCTCAACTCTCACACCGCACATTTCTCCTCACAAACTCTCTCAACCCACTATGGGTGCTCTTCAACTGAGAGACACCCCTTTTCCTCTCAACACACGGGTGCTCTACATCGAGTCACCCTATTTCTCTCCACCCACGGGGTGCTCTTCGCAGAGAGGCACACTGAACTCATTTACAGAAGTTTGTATTTATAGAGCAAACATCGTGCGAGTTAAATGGAGAAGAAATTTCTTCAAGATTTGCGGCTTGCAAATCTTCTCTTCGGTGCAATTACTCCTGTCAGAGGTGGCTGGAATTGTCAGGATTTGCTGCTCGCAAATCTCTTCCCTTCGATGCTTTAACTCCTCTGTCGCTGCAGCTAAAAAACCAGCAAGATTTGCGGCTCACAAATCTTGACATTTGTGGCAGCCGCAAATGAAGACTTTTGGGTGGCGTGGATCTTCACGCCAACAGAACATTCGGTAGTTTGCTGGTAATCCACTTTCATATTGGCTTAAAATTATTATTGATCCCTCCTTTTTGCCTCCCTCCCTCGGGAAGACCATCATTTTTTCCAGCTTTTTGCGTTGAACGCCTGGGACTCCATCTGGTGGACACAAAACCAAATTGAACACCATAATGCAACCTTGGATTTATCGAACCTATTGGCTAGAATCAGGAGAAGTAGTGGAGAGCATGTTCAGGCCTGGACGCAGAAAGAGGAGCAAAACTGCTTCTTACGGTGGACCCCTCCCGGTTTAGGTCATATTAAAGTCACTTTTGATGTGGCTGTGAAAGAGTCTTTCATTGTGGGGGCTGCTGTTCTCCGTGACTCCCAAGGTCGGATTGTTGGTGCGTGTGTGAATCAAATCCAGGTGGATGGGCCTTTGGAAGGAGAAGCTGTTGCGGCTCAAATTGGGGTGGAGGAGGCGATTTGGCATGGCTTAAAAAACATCATTCTCGAAGGGGATTCTCTCTTACTCATTGATTCTGTTCGCAATTTTCCTGCTCGTGTCGATTGGAGTATCTATAGCAGGGTTGCTGACATTGTTAGGAGTCTCTCTGGTTTTGATTCCTTTTCTTTTCCGTTTGTTAAGCATGGAGCTAATGGGGAATCGCACCATCTTGCTCGTCGGGCTACCTCCGTGATTTTATCAGGCGGCGACCCCGACATTTGTGAGCATTTTTTGGACCTTTTTTGGTTCTATGCTGGAATTGATCGCCCTAGTTGTTTTTTTCTTGCTTTGTTGAATAAAGGTAGTGGTAGTTTATTATAAAAAAAAGAAAGTGTGTAGAGCAGCATTTACGATGTTATACAGGTGATAAGCCAGGGTCTTCGAGTGGTTGGTTGCCTCTGGTTGAGCTTTGGTATAATACTAATTAACAGAATTCTACAGGTCTCACTCCTTACGAAGCTGTTTATGGGGTACCACCTCCTAAATTGTCCAGTATCCGAATGGAACGACTATTAATGAGCAATGGATGAATCTCTAAGGACTTAGGATCAAAGTCTAGCTTTGCTTGAACACAATTTACAGCATGCTCAGAATCGGATGAAGACTCAATATGATCAAATTGATAAGCAATTCCAAGTAAGAGATTATGTGTATCTACGAATCCAACCTTATAGACAAAGTTAAGTGGCTTTCCGCAGTCATATAAAACTACCACCAAGATTTTATGGGCATTTTAAAATTTTACAAAGGGTAGGTACCTAGCTTATAGCTTGAGTTTCCATCAGCTACTTGAATTCATTCAGTTTTACACGTATCTTTTCTAAAAAACGTGTGGGTGACCCTTCTAGGTTTCTTTCCACTCTTCCACTAGTGACAAGCTCGGGAGAGATTCAGCTGGAACCAGAGCAAATCCTTGCAAGAAAAATGAAAAAAATCAGGAAATATGGTCATTACTGATGTGCTTGTTAAGTGGAGAGGAGCTTCTGAAGAGGATTATACCTAGCAACAACTCTTCAAGTTGCAACAGCAGTACCCCCCACCTTGTGAGCAAGGTTCTCTGACCGGGGAGTACTGTTTGTTAGAATTATGTGTCCTTGATAACAAAATAATTAATCCATTCATAATATCTAATACGAAATATAGTTTGGTGGAAGGAATTAATTGTACGTAAAATGGCATATTTGCAATAATCTCAAATTTCAGGGGTCAATTACAATATGTTGATGGACTTGATTATAATTAGTAGAATCTCTAATTTTATTAGAAGAAGAGTTCTTCGTTTTAATACTACGACTGAAATTTGAGATCCCTAAGGATCCTATGTCTCATGCTCTCTCTAAGGTTTCCCAAGACTTGTAAATATAACTGTTATATTCAAAGAGTTGGTCATCATAACCTACTAGAGAGATCTCAAAAAGAGAGAGTGATATAAATCCTTTAGGAGGCAACACATTTGAGTTGTTGTTCTAAATTGCTGGAATTTTGGATTGGATCGTAAAGCGGCTTGAAGTTTTTGGATTCCTGAATTTCTATATCAGGTACGAAATCAAATCCGCAATTGTAATTATAAACCTGATTGATGTTTTGTTGAAAACATGTTTGTTTTAGTTTAATTTTACATAAACTATCACTGGTATCGGAGCTAGGTTCTTATGATAGCAATTGTTGGATTATATGGACCTTGTTAATTTTTTATTGAGAATCAAAAGCCTAAACCTTTTCCGGTTACTGTTCACACACTAGTATGAATAATGCAGAATTTTATTATATAAAAATTTGATTTACTGTTCACGTTATTTTGTTCCAAAAATTTATTTTATAAAATCTATATTTGGTTCATGCGATGAACATGGTTTATTTTTGAAGGGCATACGAAGAGTAAATGTTTGGAATTATTAAAAAAAACTGTTCATTAGATGAACGGGGGAAGTTGCCGGAAAACCGGCAACACCCAGCGGGCGGCCGCTTGAGCTAACTAGGGCAGCGCCTGCGGTACTGAATGGGTTTCTGGCCTCGGGGTAGCACCGGTGGCCTCTGTGGCTGCCGGGGTTGTCTACCCAGGCCGGCGTCGCCACCAATTCATGTGAGGGGCGGCGATTAGGGAACCAAAGTCCAATAACATGATGGGTCGGTTCAGGTTGTGCACGCAGCCCAACCTGTGACACAGCCCAACCCTTTTTGTGAAAAAAATTGGAAGGGCTGGGATATTTTGGGATGGGTTCAATGGTGGGCTCGAAACCCAGCCCAAGCCCGCATAGTGCAGGACTGGATTTCAACCCAACCCAAGGCTTGGGACCGGCAAGGTTCATACCCAGCCCACATGCCAAGTGGACCGGTTTGACTTGTCCGGGCAGGACTGGTCAGACCAGTCTGGCAGGGGTCTAGCCGGTTTGACCAAACCGGCCCGATTGATCAGTCAATGTTTGACCAAAAAATTGGATTTTGTCTTCCAATTTTGGGTACTAAATATGATTAATTATTGTAATTCTTCCTATGGTCTATTATCAATAAATATGAGTTTTAATTGATTAAAATTTGTTGAAGCCAAAATGGATAAGACCGATTTTAATTTTGTAAAATTTTCTTATTTATTTCTTGGGAAGATAAGTGTCTACATCTTAGTTTGAATGTTTACTAAAATAGTGACATAAACTCACAAGAATTTGGAACGCATTTAGATAATGGAATGCACAAACGAAATAAACGCAAACTAAAATAGTATAAGATGGTGTTTATTTAGGTAGGCCAAAAGAAAATCGAGAATCACAAATATTTTAAAATATTTTGCATATGATGTAAATTTTGATGAATAGTAGCTATTCGGCTTTACATGATATGTACAATGATTGCCAAAATTGAATTGTTGTTGCATGTAAGGTAGATGTTCTTGATACCCATTTAGAATGTCTTGAATATAAATGTTATATTTCTCATTATTGTGATATATTTGATATATATGTTTATTATTCGAATGAGTGGTACCATTACTAATTCAAAAACCTGAATCTAATGGAAATATATGTGTGAATTATTTTACAAATTCAAAATGACTTTTAATCCTTTAGCTAGGATTCTGGCTGACAATAGGTTGACATGACTAAATTATATTGATTGGAAGATAAATCTTATGATTGTTCTCTCAATCGATAAAATCGGTTATGTTCTAACCTCTGAGTCACATGAGCTTGTCCTGGACAATGCCATTGAGGAAGAAAAGAAATTCTTTAACAAGTGGCATGATGATGATAATATGGCAAAGTGCTATATTATGGCCTCAATCTCAAATATTTTGCAGAAAGATTGTGAGGGCATGGCTACAGCTTCAAGTGTTATGTTGCATCTCCAAGAAATGTATAGAGAGCAGAGCTGATTGTTGGATTTTGTGCACAGTCGAGATTTTGATGATTTCAATAAATGGATTAAGTTTATAAAATGAACATCTTCAAAGACAAAGTCATATTTCATCAAAGAGCCAAAGACTTGAAGAAAGAAGATCAAGAAGATGCAATGAGCTCAAAAATGAAGAATCAAGACCTTAAGGTATAAACCTTGTAACTCTTCATTTCACTTTTGACAAGAATTATGAATCACACTTGCATATCTTTCAAAATGTGTATAAACTGTTTTGCATTTTGTTTGAAAGATTAAAATGTATTTAAAGGTTTCAAAACACCTCAAACAAACTCTCAAACCTTTAATATACTTATTGGAGGTAAGTCTTTAAAAATTGAGTGTTTAAAAGTGGTCAAAAATGGTTGTAAAAGAACCGAACTATGTGCTTAAGTTGAAGAGTTCGACCGGCTGATGAAGCGGTCGACCGGTCTTCGACTACTTGGTATAGTGGTCGACCAGTTGTTTTCAAAATAGAGTCGTTCAACTTCTGACAATATGACTGTTGGAGTAACAGTAACTTGAAGTGGTCGACCGGTTCATGTAGCGGTCGTCCGGCTCGTTTTAACAGACGACTCCCAACGGCTTTAAACGACTAGTTTCATATGTGACCTATAAATATAACTTCATAATGTCCAAAATAAATACACAGCGACCATATATCATTTCTACTACTTGAGAAATATTTCAAACCTTCATATTCTATATTTCTCAAATCATTCACACAAAATACACTTTCATATCCTTGTCTTTGTGTGAATCAAGAGATAAAATGTTTCATTTTCATATCTACTCTTTGAGAGAGTTTTGTTATTCAATCTTTATATCAAGAAAGATGATTCCTTTAGTGAGGTTGTTCACTAAAGAATAAGCTTAGAGATGGTATATCTCAAGCTTGGTCGGGTTATGAGTAGTGAGCCTAAAAATTACTTGTAAGGGTTGTGAGTGTTGAGCCTTGAGGGGTGGATGTAGGCGGGTTTTTTGAACCACAAAAAAATCACATGTTTGCTTCTCTAAGCCTTTCTCTTTACTTTTAACACGTATTTACTCTTGTTGCACATTATATACTTGTGCTAAATTAGTAGTTACTTTGCAAAAAGTCTTTGGGGGTCAAAAGCAAAAAGTTTAGAAAACCAATTCACCCCCCTCTTGGGTTGCCTTAATCCTAGGACTAACACTGATCAGCTAGGCAGACTGCTATGAAGAATCTGATGTCCACCAAAATGGTGGAAGGGAGCCCAGTTCGGGATCATGTATTGAAGATGATTTCTTTCATCAACGAACTGAACTTTTTTGGAGCTGAGATGGATAATGACACAAAAGTTGATGTCATTCTTTCATCTCTTCCTGATTCTTTCATTCAGTTTGTCCTTAATTACAATATGAACAAGATGAGTGTGACATTGGCAAAGCTGCTTAATATGTTGCAGTCAGCTCAAGATCTCATCAAGAAGGACAAACCTACTGTGATGGTCACAGAGAAATTTAACGCCTCTATGAAACTAAAACCCAAGTTTAAGAAATTCAAGAAAAAAATAAAGGGTATCAGGTGGTTAAGAATGTCCAAGGTGGACAAGGAATCAAAGGAGCTGAAAACAAAGGAAATTGTTTCCGTTGCGGCAAGCCCAGTCACTGGAAGAGAAACTGCCGAGTTTACTTAGCTTCTCTTAAAAAGGGAAAACCTTCTAAATGTATGACTAATATGCTTGTAATTGAATTGAATTTAATGGATGATCCATTTAATTCATGGTGTGTGGATTCTGGCTCTACATCCTGCATCTGTAATATGTTAAAGGGGTTCAATGAGACCAGAAGGCTCCATGAAGGGTAGTTGATCCTTAAGATGGGGACATGTGCAACTGTTGCAGTGACCGCCATCAAAGTTTTTAGTCTAGAATTATCTAATAATAGAATTTTGATTCTAGAACTATCTTTATGTTCCAGAAGTTCGTAGAAATTTGATTTTTGTTTCAAAACTTGTTTTATCTGGATCTTCATTTCTTTTCAATTCCAAATTGGTTATAAAGTTTGAAAAAAAATTTGTTGCTTCTGGAATTATTTATGATGATCTTTATCTTTTGAATGTTGATAATTCTTTAAATAATGTTTAGAATGATGATTCCAGTGTGTTATCCATTAAGAGGAAAATGGATGTTAAGCCAACTTACTTGTGGTATTCTAAGACTTGGTCATGCCAATATTGATAGGATCAATAGATTGGTAAGGGATGAGTCATTGCAATTTCTAAAAATTGAGTCCTATCCAATCTGTGAGCCTTGCTTACAAACAAAGATGACTAAAAGCCCTTTTACAGGAAAGGAAATTAAAACCACAGAAGTACTAGGATTAATACATACTGATGTTTGTGGTCCCTTCAAGCACATTGCAAGGGGATGTTTCTCTTATTTCATTACTTTCATTAATGATTATTGCAGGTATGATTATTTATACCTAAAGCATAAATCAGAATCCTTTGAAAAGTTCAAGGAATTCCACAATGAAGTTGAGAAACAGATTGGAAAGTCCATTAAAATGATTCGCTCCGATAGGGGAGACGAATACCTCTTGGATGATTTTAAAGTTTATCTTAATGATCATGGAATCATATATCAACTCACACCACCAGGCACACCACAACGCAATGGTGTTGCAGAGAGAATGAATAGAACCCTATGAGATATGGTTCGTTACATGATGAGCATATCTAAATTGCCCATATCATTTTGGGGACATGCTTTGGAGACCGTTGTTTACTTGTTAAACAGGATCCCTACAAAATTAGTTCATAATACCTCATATGAGTTATGGACCGACAATATGCCAAGCCTAAATCATTTTAAGATATGAAGTTAGCCAGTTCATGTTAAAAGGTTTAATATGGATAAGCTGGGATCAAGGACTGATAGGTGCCTATTTGTAGGCTATTCCAAAATGACTATTGGTTTCTATTTCTATAATACCAATGAAAACAAAGTGTTTGTTAGCAGTAATGCTACTTTTCTTGAAGATGATTATAGTTTGAATGAAACTAAGAGTAGAGTTGTTTTTGATGAGCAAAAAGATAGTACAGCGACTGAGCAGAATGAGAACAATGAGGATCAAGTGATTATTCCCGCTGATCAAACTGAACCTGTTGAAACACATGAGCCTCGTCGTAGTAAAATGATTATAAGACCTCCAGTAAAATTCAATTTTTTAAATGAGATTTATTAAATAAAATCTGAGGGACTGAAGATTGATCCTTATGATTATATAGAGGCTGTGAAAGACAAAGATGCTAAGCATTGTCATGTGGCCATGGAATCAAAGATGGACTCCATATATTCCAACAAGGTATGAACCTTGGTAGACAAACCAGAAGGCATTAAGCCTATATGTTGCAAATGAGTCTGCAAAAGGAAACTTGGACCAACAGGAAAGGACTGTTTTTGGATGTGCCTCTCAAAACTCACTACAAGAAATTATGCTTTAGGTGACAAAAATTTGGGTGTCAAACCAAATTTTGTCACCTAAAGTGAATTTTCCAGACAAAATACAAATTTTGTCACCCAAAACCATTAAGGAACTCCAATACCGTCCGGACCTGTCACAACGCATTCGGACGTATTGCTGGTGTGCGACATACACGTGTCGCGAATTGAGTGAAGAAAAAAACCGTCACAAAAAAAACATAACGTCCGGAATCTCAAGATACACGTTCAAACTCGATACACGGTGAAAAATTCCACTTCGTCGTAACTGAGTGACAATTAGAATCGTCACAATTTTTACAATAACGTCCAGACTCCATTGATACATAGTCTGAACGGACATTACCTAACGAATAGTAATCGTCAGGCTAGAGTGACAAATTAAAAATCGTCATGAATACTCAATTCAGTCTGGACGTTATAAACCCCGTTCCAACGGAAAAAATAACCAAGTCCAGACGGTACAAAAAAAGGTCTGCACATTGCTTCTTCTGCGAATCTTGTGCTTCCACGTTGCAAAACTTCATACACGTGACATCGATACAGTCCGGACAGAGCAATAGCGTGCGGACCGTATAAGTTCTAGAACCATTTCGAATCGGGCATATTTAATGACGTTAAATTTGATAGGGCCACGTGTCAGTATAACTGATGAACCCCATCCGGACTCTAATATAACACATTCAGACGATTACTGGCCACATTAAACCGAAAGACTTTGTCAAAATCTCAAACTCACTCGTTCTCTCGTAATTTTCTCTAGCACCTTTTCACTCTACATTCGAGATCTCTCAAAGAACTTCAGGTAAAACGTTGGTTATGTTGTTTTATTTTATGTATTTTGATTAAATAACGTCGATTGTTTAGTTTGTTATGTTGTTTTATTTCATGAAATTTGGCTGTTTGGCTAGTGTTCATCGAACCACGTTCAGACGTAGTGTCACGACGTCTAGACCGGTTATAAACCGTCAGGACTGTTATGTTACGTTCGGACGCGTTTTATTATGTTCGAACGGTTTTGCTAGATTGACCACGGAACATTCTGGAAGAAGTATCACCAATGTCGGGGGACAGACAGAGCGACCAGCTTGGGCAAACGCATATTTAGCAGAGTTAAACGAGAGTATTCGGGCGATCATGCAGCCGACGCATTCATTGTGCATGGAGCTCCATTGCCGCTTGACCGGTCTGGAGACGAAACTTGCTCTGACGGAAAGGGCTATAATGGAATAGCTGAATATTATGCGGAGGGAACTAATACGGATGAGAGAACAATTGCCTCAATTGTCCCAGTCTATCCGTACCGTTCTGGTATAGCTGCAGACACTCGTCAGACCGGTAGATAATATAGAGGAGCATTTGGCGCATGTTCGTGATGCCCTCGGACAAGATTTGGACGAGCCAGTCGTAGCTCGTGATTTGAACTAGTCTTCTGTTTCTGCTTTAAACTTAGGCATTTATTTATCGTTTTAAGGACCGTTTGCGGCTTGTAATAGACTTTACGATTGTGTTTTTCATTCGGTGTTTGGATTATTTTTGATATTTTATATTAATTATGTTTTGTTCAGTAGAATAAATTTATTTAAAAATTTAAACGGATAATTAGTAAAATTAAATAAGTAGTTATAATTAAATTGATGATTAGTTATAATTGATATTTAATATAGAAATATGATTAATTATATATTTTTATATGTATTTTAAATAAAGAAATTAAGTTAAATATTTGTGCCAAATTATATTGAGTTGAATTAAATAAATTAAATAATTTACATAAATTAACTCATTTAAATAAATTAGGTTGCCAGCGTAATAAAGTAAATTGTTTGAATTTAATCTGTTAAATAAATATGTTATCCGTTCGGACTCTCTACATGCGCGTCGGGACTCCTTCATTGCAATCGAAAGTAAGTGATTTACCCGTTGGAACGGTGTTTGAAGTAGTCCGGACGTTCACTTAACCATCGCATTACGTACACGTGTTTTCGTTCTACGAAAGTTGAAAACGGTTGTACCTGTCCACTTGTTTAACAGAATTCCGGATGAGATTCGCCGTTTATTCAGCCAAACATGCGCTTCCACGTTGCGTCAATTCATTGCAACGTCCGGAATAGACGTGCGAACGCCTTAATACAACGTCCGGGTGCTTTAATTGTGCCGAGCGATTTTAAACGGTTTAAAGTTTGGCATTTAATACGGAGTATGATGATTTGGCCATGTGTGCAGAATGAAGTCCGGACGGAAATAATTAGGTCTGGACGCTATCGACGTATTTTGAAAATACGAACAGTTCGTCATTTTCACGAACACCCAACGTTTTCCCTCAAAAAATCTCTCAAAACTCAAGTTTTTTCATCACAAATCTCGATGTAATATCACTCTCTCGTGTATCTAATCATATCCATGTATGTTTTTCTTTTTTTTAACAAGATTTTAATGGTGAAAAGTTCCTTTTTTTTATATAGTTTAATGTATAGAATTTCAATTTTATTTTCCGTATAGTAGATTGTGTTTTTTGATTGATTTTCACGTAGAAATTGATTATGTTTAGTGTTTTTTGGCGGATCATGCATCTGATCCTTTGCTCCTCCATCGACACGAAGAAGCACACCACAAAGTTGTCTTATAGCCGGGCCAAGTTCCTGTACTTGGTAGTTGTACGGGGGCTATCTGTTGATATAGTATCATACATCTACTAGTCCATTCGTGCAGAGGCCTTGAAGATTGATGCTACGACTTCATTGCTGCACGAGATTCTTCTGACCCAGTTCCTGCATGCCATGCTTGTACCCGATGGTGGTGATGAGCCGAAGGCGCATCCACTAGGGGTGATCAACAAGAACAAGCTCTCCAAATCGATGGTCTAGACACGCCGAGCGCTGTAAGCCGCTCGGGCTGCTAAAGGAAGACGACAGGAGCAGCCCGCAGAGGCAATGGAGAGGGAGGATCCTGGGCAGAGCTCGACCCATGGACTTGGGCCACAGCGACCGAGTTGGATGGACAATATGATGACGGAACTGTCTCAGCGGATGCAGTCGGTCTTGCAGCCCACCCATTGCAAGGTCAGTGATATTAGTCGTCGTCTGACGATTTTGGAGCAGAAGGTCGCCGACATGGACGCTGGGTGGAAGAAGGAGGTCGCTGTGCTTAAGGAGAGTTTGAGGGGCGTGGCAACCGGGGCAGAGCTCTTTCGCCTCACTGAGCGGGTCATGCTGATAGAGGAGCACCTTCGTCACGTCCTAAAACTCACGGATGATGATGATTCGTAGTCTTCCTTATTTACTTTTATTATCAAGTTTATTTTTTTATTATGTTTTGAGGACATTTAATTTTATATTATGTTTTGTGGGCATGTATAGATTTTATTTGATGTTTTTGTTCATATTATGTTTTATAACATTTCAGTTATGTTATTTGTATTTATTAGAACTTAATATAATATGTTAATTAATATTAAGTTTATAATTTCGGTACACTCATTCAAAAAAATATTTATTATTGACATTATTAACTAACTTTGGTTATTTAAAATTTGTTAATAAAGTTAATTAAAGAAATGAAATAAATAAATACATATTTTCCAAAAACGTTTAGACCTGAATTTATCCGTCCGGACTATTTAATGTAAAACGAACGGTGTCGTATTAGATAAAACAACCGTCCGAACACATATTTATACGGTCGGGGCTGCTGACTTGTTTTATACCGTTCGGACGTGGATGTTTATTATCAGACGCTATGGTGTTGTCATTTCCTAAACAGTCTCGGGTAATGTAAGGTCGGGTTTGAACTTTTTTGACTGTCCGAACGTATATGTTATTTAGCATACGCTGTCGTTTGAGAATTACTAAAATGGTGTGTTGAACTGTAAGAGGGAGTCCCTTGATAAGTAGTTCGAACGTATATGAAAATTTTGGTGGCATGAATTCCCTCGAAAAGTAATACACGTATGCGTCCGAATGTCCTTTTATCAATCCGAACGGTATTCAAAAGTATGAAAGTTATAGATTCGCAGACAGTGGAGGAAAAACGGAGAAAAAAAGCAAATGAGCGATTTGAGCACGACGAGAAGCGGAGAGCTAATTTTTGGCGTTCAATCTCATTGAAGAGGGTGTGAAAATAGCATATGTTTGAGAATTTGAAGTTGGATTGCATTTGAAGTTAGTGGTTTTTCAATTGAATTGTTTTAGGATGAAAAACTTGTATTTTAATATATGAAAGCATGTGTTTTTCAAAAATGATAGAAATGGAGTTTGAAGTTGTTTGTGATGTGTTTATATTGAAGTGTTTGTGATTTGGGTTGATTTTGACAAGGTTTTTGGACTGAAAATATGTGTGTGTGTCGAAGAATTGTCTTGTTCGACAATCGCAGTCCGGACGGTTGATTTACCGTCCGAACTCGTTTTGTTGGTTCGAACGCCTCGAAAAATGCGTCCGAACATCTTTGTGTATGGTTCGGACCGATATGTAACGTCCGAACGGTATTTGTTGTAATGTCATGCATTCATTTAGTAGTCGTAGACCCCGTTTAAGAATTACATGAAGTTCGGATAACGAACTGGATGTAATTCTTGAATTGTCCACGTTATGGAAAGTTTGAGTTTACAATATGCGTAATGTGAGTAATTGTATCTGTTATTGTGACAGATGTGTTTAGAAATTTCGATGCAAATTTCCTTTTGTCATTCGGAAACACATTCAGCATTGAGCTTACACACTTGCCTTAAATGGTAGGTGTTTAGGCTCAATGTTGTAGGCGTGTATCTGGGAACTGAGGGGAAATGCTAGCTTCTTAGGGGAATCAAGTGTTTTATATCGATGATATGAAGTTGGGTGGCCACTGGAAGATTGTTCAAAAGATTACCCCTAGAAACACGTATGATATTCCACCTATTGAAGAGGAAGCTAGTGAAGATGGAGAAGGACCGTCGAACCGTGAAGCATACCAGGAGAATGATTCTACTGAGCTTTTTGTGGACTTTAGCTCATTTGACATGATCCCGTTGACTAGAAATGGGGACGAGGCTTATCTGCCGGTAACCGAAGAGAGTGGTTACAACAACGTGAAGTAGAAGGAAGCGATGATTCCTCGGAATCATTTGGTGAAGATCGTAGTGATTCTGAAGAATATTACTCAAAGGACTAAAGTAAATTTTTCGTTTCAATTAAATTTTTGCGTTTCTATTTTTGCATTTTTCTCTATTCGTTTCAATTTATAATTCATAAGCAAATGATGGAGGAGCAACAATGGAAGAAAGACGAAGAGCTGATGAAGATGATCGCCGAGCAGCAAAAGAACCTAGTGGAACAACAAGAACGTAGGATGCAACTAATGGCGAAGCAGATGCGTGAGCAGATGAGATAGATGCAATCTCGTTCGACACCCAAACGAAAATTTGGGTAGATTTATGTATTTTTACTACTTTTTCGGTACTTATCCATTATGTATTTTATTTAATTTTAATAACGATTGCATATTTATAAACATTTTTTATATTATGAGCAGCAAATATCTTCATATTTATATTATTTCATAAATTTTAAATAAATTAATTCAAATATATAGAAAACCGTTCGAACATTTTTTACATGGCGTTCGCACAGATATTTTCCGTTCCAAACGTGCGCACGCATAACTATCCATCCGCACACCTTGCTTTAAATTCGCTAGTCCGAACGTTTTCTATCGCGGCCACACGTTCTTAAACTAAGAAACTGTCCGAACTTTATCGCACGACGTTCAAACGGTTTCAACGTAAACGGAGTTCGAACTGTATACTTAAAGGTTCGCACGAAAATTTTAGATGACAAAAATTTTTTCTTCATAATGAAACTATGCTGCAGACGTCTTCCCAAATGGGTATGGACGTGTATATACAACGGTGCGGACATTTATTGCGTGACAAAATGTATTTCGTCACATTGGTTTAATCGTTCACATGAGTTGTGCGATCGTATAGAGAGAACGTTCACACAACTCATGTGAACAGATGTACTATACTGGGCATGACGATTTTGAATTTCGTTAGTATAACACCAGACCGTTCGGAAGGGTTTAAAACACGTCCGAACGATTTCGAGTGACAGAACACGAAAATCGTCACCTAAAACACTGCCTGACGGGCTTTAGGTGACAACCCAGTTTTGTCACCCAAAACCTTAGGTGACAAAATTTGTACTTTGGGTGACAAAAAAATGGTTTTTCTTGTAGTGACTCCTGCTAAGTGGAAATCTTGAGTTTGATATTTATTGGGTGAAGGATGACTTTAATACATGACGTTATAATGAAAACTGAATGGGATGGAATTAGGAAATTTTGAAAGTTCGCGGGGGCATGTGTTATATTTAGATTTTCACTAATAAAAAAAATATTTGGATTTTCCGAGATTATTGGAGACGGGTTGAAAATATGCTTGAGAAAAATCTCAGGTTCCTTTTAGGAGTTGTTTTTATTCTTTCTTTTCATTTGTTTAACGTGGGATTTATGTTATGGGTGTTACATGTATTTTTGGCACCTTACACCGAGTTTGGAGGAAAGAAAATAGAAATAAAAAAACCTGTACTTTTCCTTCTACTAAAGGATTGATCTATGTTCTAATTGAAGTGTTCATGAATCATACCTGCAGAGGAAGCTGGGACATGCGTCGAAGCAGCTTAGAGACCTGGTACTTTACATATTTTGTTTTTGCTTTTAATTCTGGTTAATAACCATATTCTGCAGTAATTTTCCTCTTCCTTTTTCCTTTTGATGGTAACTTGACATTTTTGACAGATGATACTTGTGATATATTTTAGTTCAATTATACTCTAATAAAGCTGTCACTACAACAGATTTTACTTTCAGCGACGAAAGTATCAGTGGCGAAGACAATTTCGTCGCTGAAAGTAGCTTTTCAGCGACCAAATCTACTTTTCGTCGCTAATTTGCATTGCGATTAATTTTCAGCGACGAAACTAACATATCGTCGTAAAAACTTCCGTTCGAACGGTATATCCCGTTCGCACGGCTACAACAGCCATTAAAATAATTAAAATATAGTTCGAACGATACTTCAGCGACGTTTACCTTAATCCGTTGCTAATAATTTAGTAGTTAATTGGTTAGAGTTTTTCCGTGATGAACAAGTGTCGTCGTAAAACTAAAGTTTCGATCAAACATGTAAGTTCGACCGAACAGGTTTATTAGCAACGACATATTTAGTTCGTTTGCTCAGGATTCGAGTGTGCGAACGTAATCCGGTCGAACGAGTTGTTGCAGATGTCTTGTTATAATTGGTTGGTACGATGTTTCTGTTACAGCCTTCGAACACCGTCAACACGGTCGAACGAGGTCTGACATTATTATTGACATTAACTAATTGTTGAGTGAGGCGTCGCAGGCAACGTCTTTTCGATGCCAGTACCGCTTGTATCTGGTCGAACGGTTCCGTCCGTTCGAACGAATATTGCCACATGGCAGTCTGTAATTGGTTGCATATGAGGCGTTGCAGGCAACTGTCTCGTCGAAGTCTGTAACGCTTGAAATCGGTCGAACGTACTATACCGTTCGAATGTATGTTGCCACATGCCAGACTTTGATTGGGTTTTGAGTTTGGCGCCGCAGGCTACGTCTCGTCGAAGTCTGTAACGCCTGCTAGCATTCAAACTTAATAGTCAGTTTGAATGAAGTTTGACACTTGGCTGCTTTTACTTCGGTGGTGTGTGAGGCGTTGTTTGCAGCGCCTGATGTGGTTCGAACGTTTTAAGTTAGTTCGAACAGGTGTCGTTGGATTTAGCCACGTGTTAAACGTGGACCCGTCGATTTGTGGCGTCTGTCCGAAGTGGGGTCGAACGGATATGTCTCGGTCGAACGAACGCCAACCGTCATCTACCTCCTGAACCGTTCTGGTTTTTAAAAGTTGCACCTCCTTTGTTCGAACAGAGGAAGAATAGCAGGAGTAAAATTCCATTTCGTCCACCAAACTCGAATATCTCCAATTTTTTCCACCAAATAGCTCAGCCTCGCTTCCTGATACGTCGCCTGTCATTCATTTTATTGTTAGTTTTATTCTTTATTCATTGTTTTGCTACTTGGTTCATTGTTTTGTATGATTCATAATCTTTGTTCTTTATTTCTCTATTCATTTCAAGATGTATTTCTCTATTCGTTAGTTTCTTCTTTCTTCTTTAATTTTATACATTGTTTGTGTATTGTATATTCACGTAAATATTTCTTCTTTCTTATTTAGTTTTATACATTTTTTGTGTATTGTATATTATTTGGTGATTTTAAGGTCAGGGCATCGGGACATAGAAGTGAAAATATGTCAGTTTAGGAAAAAGGAATATTTGAATAAGAGCATAAACGTATTTGCTTTCATTTACCATGATATACCATGAATCCATATGTCAGTTCAGGTTTTGAATCCATATGCATAGTTTATCATGCTTGGATATCTATATTTATTTTGCATATATATATTGAAATTAATGTTAAACAAAAAACCAAACCTTAATTAAGGTGTCATGGTGATCTGTCTTTTGCATTATACTTAAAAGAGGTCATGTGGTATTTTATATATGTGAGTTGTGTACTGAGTCCTAGCAGAGGTGTATATACTTTTTTATTCGGGATCACGTTGTTGAAAATTCAACAGATAAAAGAATTTTTATAAGTACAAATCATTGAAGATATAGGTACAAATAGTTTACGTTGTTTCATATTTATTTTATAAATTGTTCATAATGATTAGTAACATATTGTAAGCTAGAAGGTATCATTATAATTTTAATTAGTTAATTAGTTAATTTTAATTAATCATTATAACATATTGGAGGAATTAACTTTAGCTTGAATTGTTTTGCAGTTTTGAAAATGGCACCAAGAAGACGTGTATCCTCATCTTCGCAAGGGACTCAAACTAGAGTATCATTATCTCTAGCTCAGCTTCAAACGTTAATTTACAAGAGACCGGTTGTTATTGAGCGTGTTGTTCGCTTGAGGGATTTCAACGAGTTGGAGTATGAAGGTCAGAGCATACAGTCCAACTTTGAAGAGAGGGGATGAGCTCAGTTTCTCGAATCTACCGGTGATGTATACATGGATCTTGTGTGTGACTTCTATGCACAAGTTGTCACTGTGGATGCTAATGTCAAGGAGCTGACTATCCAAGTGAGAGGAGTCTTTTTCACACTATCCGCTAATATCATTGCTCAGTTTATTGGAATACTGAGACCCCAGGTGCCGACATACCTGACTATTGGCCCTCCTTTTGACATGGCATCGGAAGAAGTGTGGAAGGAAGTTACGGGTGCAGAAATTATTGTGCCATCTACAATGATATGCCATTGTGATATGATAGGATTCTTCCGAATGCTTCATCTTATTATCGTTTGGGACGTGGCGCCGAAACATCACCTGTCTGAGCTCAGTTTCGAGCGCGGATTGCTTCTCATTATGGTTTCGCGTCGGACTCCGATTGATCTCCCAGCACTTATTGTTCAGCAGATTCTTCGAGATGCACGATATACATCCGAGCAAGATGGTCCGCCACATGGCTTGCTGATCTCGCGCATGTTGGTAGCTGCTGGTGTTCCTATTTTGCCTGATGAGAAGATATGAGCTCCAATTGGGCCAATATGTCGTAGTACGTTGAGCCGTAGTGCAGCTCATCTTACTCAGGGTGGAGCACATGTTGCTGGGGATGTCGATGTAGATGAGGACGCCATGGATGGCGGACCGCCTCCTCGTAGCCTTCCCACACGACAGGGTAGAACATCCACTTATGAGTTTGGTCAGAGCTCTTCGAGCTAGGTCGACCGTCCTCCATGGATGGACATGCTATTGGAAGAGATTACAATGCGGATGGATGAGCGATTTGACAAGATTAAGGAGGAGCTCCGTGAACTAAGGAATGAGCGAGACACTTGATCATCTACTATATTTATATTTTGTGAGACACAATGGAGACTTTGGAATATTATGATCACATTTTAGAATATTATATATTGATGCCTATTATATTATTGTGATGAATTAGATTGTAAAGGTATTCTATATTATATCTGTAATTCATATGTTGCCATTTCATATAGTATTACAATTTCTTTGTTTAACATTGTAAAGTTGGTAGAAGTATAAATATATACATTTACTACATATATGTTGATACATGAACCTAGTTTAAGATAAGTAAATTAAATCTAACTTTGTCATTACAATCATTTAAATTATTTACAACATTTATCATATGTTGTCATTTCATATGGTATTAGAATTTTTTACTTTAACGTCATAATGTTGTTAGAAGTATAAATATATACATTTACTATATATATTTTGATGCATTTATTATATATATGTTGATACATTTACCTAGTTTAAAATAAGTAAATTAAATCTAATTTTATCAATACAATCATTTAAATCATATAAATCAATAGCCTAGTTTAAGATAAGTAAACTAAAATAAATTTATTAGAATTTATTAGTTTAAATTATAATTAGTTTAAAATACGTAAATTAATTATGTCCAATTTATATGGTTATGATAGTCGTTCGAACATGATACCTCCGTTCAAACCGTTGTTTTTCAATGTCGTGCGAACGAGAGAGTGTGGTCGAACATCCTCATTACCGTGCAAACGACATTTATTTTACGTTCGAACGAAAATTTCTTGATGCACCATTTTATTAAGGGAAACACCGTTCGAACGGGTTATAATACAAAAAAAAGAACTTTGCGTCGCGGGAATTAGAACATTCCCTCGACCCATTTCATCTGCAACGAAGAAGACGACGACGAGCAGAGTCCATACTCGTTTTTGCTTGCCTCTGGTAAGTCAGTAGAGTCCATTTCTTCATTTCTTTATATTTTCTTCTCATTAAATTAAAAATCTCATCTTTAAACACCTATACCCATTTTTCTTAGTTGTGTTCGTTGGTTTGAGTTCGGGCAAACAAAGAGGAAATCAATTATAAGGTAAGTTTTTAGTTTTTTGAGAATGATATTTGGTTTTATTATGAGTTGAGAATTTGTTGATGGGTCATGTACGATCCTTGTGGAGGGTTATGTTGTGAAGGAAGGTTGTGATTTTTTGATAATGATATTTGGTTGTGGATTATCTATCACTGGAGTAAGTAGGCTCATGTATGATCCTTGTGGAAATTTGTTGATGGGTCCTGGTTTTAAGTTTATTGGTAAAAGAAGTGATTGTTTGCAATTTAATCTTTGCTTTAAGGGATGAAATTTGTTGTCTGTTTCTTGCGCGTTAAGTTTGCTAGTCATTGGATAAAAATTCCACAAGTGGGAGGAAATACATTTTATGAGAAAGCTTGATAATGGTCGAGATGATTTTCATTTTCTCTCCTAACAAATACTTTTTATGCTGTCATAGAAGTTTTTATTTTTTTGTATTAGCATAATAATGCATTTTTTTTAATTTTCATTAAATTCAAGGAAGAAATTGAAAAATATCCTAATAATTAAGTAAATTATTTCGATAATTTCAGGGTATAAGGTAAGAACAAATTAGTTATTTAGTTATTTTTTTCCTAGGCTTCAATGATCATGATGTATGTTATTGTGACACTTTTGTAGATATTCATAACTTGATGTATGTTATGCATGCTTTCTATTTGATATGATTTTGTATAACTTGATGTACGTTATGCATGTATAAATATTAGCCTTAGACCCGTTTGAGAATTAATGTACGACATGCAGCAAGAATGTTGTACATTAATTCTTGAATTGTCCAAGTTCGGACAGTTTGAGATTATATACTTTGTATTTCATGCAATGGACTGATGTTATCTTTCGGCTCGTGATTTAGAGATTTCGGTACGATCTCTTTTTTGTTCTCTGGGTATATCGGTACGAACTCGTTGTGAATCTAGATGATAATCGATAATTCACAACGATTTAGTACAATGCGTATACTTGGAGAACTATAAGGAGATGCTGCCGAAATTTCTAATGAGGTGAAGGATAACATTAATAATTTGTAATGCAATACAAAGCATATAATCTTGAATGGGATAGGACCAACTACCTTTTCACAAATAGATGAAAGTCACATTGCATGTCTTTGTAAGATTTGTTGCTTGTTTGTTTTTTTTAAAGGGTGAGGAAGATGGATAAGAGTTGGATGAATGAAACAAATCGATTCGGGACGAAGTATGTAGAAGGGGTAAAACAGTTCATGATTATGGCACGTGGATGTGTGGATGACAAGAATGAGATAAGGTGCCCTTGACGGCGGTGTATGAATGTATACTTTCAGGAAGTGAGAAAAGTTGAGGACCATTTGATTGTAAATGAGATTGATAAAAGTTATACTAAATGGGTGTTGCACGGTGAACCATATGGTGAGTTGAGACATACTGATGATACTGTAGAGGATGAAGTGAATGATGCTCACGAACCGATCGAGGAAATAGATGAAATGTTAGAGGATATCGGTGTGGGAATATCTATGGGTACAACGTCTGGAGATGAACATAATAATGATGAACCAATTGGAAGAGAATATAGAGCAAAGGACTTTGATCGCCTATTGGAAGATGCAACACGTCCTCTTTATCCGGGTTGTGAGCGTTTTTCAAAGTTAGCATTCACGCTACGATTGATGCACATAAAGGTCCTAAATAATATGAGTATTGCAGCATTTAATATGGTGTTAGAGTTGATTAAAAAAGCTCTTCCAGAAGGAGAAACTCTGCCTAAGTCATATAGGGAGGCAAGAACATTAAATCGGGGTCTAGGTCTTGATTATATACCCCATACATGCATGCATCAATGATTGTATTTTATTTTGGAAAGATACAGAGAAGTTAGAAGTATGCCCGGTATGTGGTGAATCTAGATGGGTGAATAGTGCGACAAAGCGGAAAAAAATTCCGAAGAAAGTTCTGCGTCATTTCCCATTAATACCACGATTGCAAAAGTTGTTTATTTCAAAGAAGACCGCTGAGGACATGAGATGGCATAGAGAAAAATGGATCCTCGATGAATATAAGCATCCTGCAGACTCGTTAGCATGGAAAGAGTTCGACAAGGAGCATGTATGGTTTGGACGAGAAGCTCGTAATGTTCGTCTTGGATTAGCCACCGATGGATTTAATCCATTTGGCAATATGAGTACAAGTTATAGTATGTGGCCAGTGGTGCTTATGCCATACAATTTGCCACCTTGGAAGTGCATGAAGGATCCATTCTTTATGATGACGTTACTTATTCCCGGACCAAGATCTCCAGGAAATGATATTGATGTTTACTTGCAGCCTTTGGTGGAAGAGTTGAAAATGTTATGGCTTGAAGGTGTTCGTACATTTGATGCGTCAACATCCAGCTATTTTCAAATGCATGCAGTAGTGATGTGGACTATCAATGATTTTTCGGTGTATGGTAATTTATCTGGGTGGAGTACGAAGGGAAAACTGGCATGCCCGACATGTAACCAATCGATTGCTTCGAAATATCTATCACATTGTAGGAAGATGTGTTACATGGGTCATCGTCGTTACTTACCAATAGATCACAGTTGGAGGAAGAATCGAATAATGTTTGATGGTGAAGAAGAGTACGGGCTACCACCAAGTGAATTGTCAGGTGAGGATATATTAATGCAGTTGACGAATGTAAGAGAAGTACAATTTAGTAAAGCTTTGAAGAGGAGTTGAATTGGACAAAGAAGAGTATATTTTTTGAGTTGCCGTACTGGTCAACTTTGAAAGTGCGCCACAATTTGGATGTTATGCATATTGAAAAAAATATATGTGATAATATTCTTGGGACATTGTTGAATATCGAGGGTAAGACGAAAGATACAGTGAACTCTCAAAAAGATTTAGCTAAGATGAAAGTGAAGAGAGATTTACATCTACAACCTTGTAGTCAATCTTATGTTATGCCGCATGCATGTTATACCTTAACAAAGAAAGAGAGGGTTGAATTTTGTAATTGGGTGAAAAATGTAAAGTTTCCAGACGGGTATGCTTCTAATATCTCTCGTTGTGTAAAAGAGAAGGAAGGTAAAATCACTGGAATGAAAAGTCATGATTGTCACGTATTTCTACAGAGTCTACTTTCGTGTTGCAATAACAGAGTTGAGCCTTTTTTTCAGGAATTTATGTTCACGTACATTGAATATGAATGTATTGAGGCGTTTAGACGAAGATATTAGCATGATCCTATGTAAGCTGGAGCAAATATTTCCACCTTCATTCTTTGATGTAATGGTTCATTTGGCTGTCCACCTTCCTCGTGAAGCTATTCTCGCTGGTCCAGAACAATATAGATGGATGTATCCGATGGAGCGATTTTTGGGGAGACTTAAACGGTTTGCACGCAATAAAGCATGCGCATAGGGGTCAATTGCTGAGGCATATGTGGATTACGAGTGTCTGGCGTTCTGTTCTATGTATCTTGGTGGTGTTGAGACACATTTTAACAGAGGGGACAAAAATATTGTTGGAGACAATGAGCATCTGACATGTAATAAGTTCAGTATTTTTTCACAAGATGTCAGGCCATTAGGAGCTGAAAACAGGGTATGATTTGCTGGGAGCAGAGTTTAGAAAAGCAAGATGGTACGTGTTTAACAATTGCTCTGAGATTGACGCATACTTAAAGTAAGTTCTCAATTATATTTCAGATTGATAAATTTTCATTCTGAATTTCTGTATATACAATTTTTATTGATTAATAATATAATTATAGTGAGCATATTGACATTCTAAAGAGTCAAAGTTCGGGAAATATCAGGAGTCAACATGAAGAAGAATTTCCAGAGTGGTTCAAGAAACGTGTATGATTTCTTAATTAATAATACATTTTTTTCCCGTTTACATACGTTGATATTATTTCGTATGATTTGTTTGCCTTGTACTTATGATAATAATTCGTTACTTTTCATATTTATAGATTAGCAACTTGCATGACCAAAATCCCTCAAATGTGAATGATGATTTATATGCATTAGCATGTGGTCCTGATGAATGTGCTAAACGATACTTTGGATGTATCGTAGGAGGGGTTAGGTATCACACTACTGACAGAGAACAATGTCGTAAAACTCAAAATAGTGGGGTGGTTGTTCCGAGAGATCACGATGGGAAAGATATTGATTTTTACGGTGTGATATTGGATATCTTCGCGTTACGCTATTTACGAGGGAATGTCGTGTACTTATTCAAATGTGATTGGTGGGATGTGGAAAAACATAATGTAGGTATACGCACAAATTCCTATTTTACAAGTGTGAACACATCTCGCAAGTGGTACCAAAATGATCCATTCGTACTTTCTACTCAAGCAAATCAAGTGTTTTATTTACCTGACACTGAATTTGGTGGTCACTGGTGGGTGGTTCAAAAACCTGGTCATAGGAACATTTATGATATTCCTGAAGTGGTAGATAGTGGTGACAGGGAGATGGAAGAGGCAGTACCGAATGAAGCATATCAAGAAACTGAATCATTCCAACTCTTTGTAGATTTCGAGGATTATGATTTGATCCCATTGCATAGAAATGATTTTCCGCCAGAAACTGTAGATGCTTCAATTGTGTAGAGGAAATCATTGAAGAAGACGACTTTATAGATGATGAAAGTGAGGAGGAAGAAGTCATCTCCGATGAGGAAGAAAGTTTGTCGAATTCTACTGATGATGGCACGTCCGCTGAGGATACGAATTGACAATTTATTAATTTGTCAGGTTAGCATCATGGCAATAGGTGGAAAACGTCAACGGTCCGCTCCTACCCTCTCAACAAACCATGCAGAGACTTCTCAACCTACACAATCTACCCCAGCTACAACACCGAGGGTGTCGCATGAAACACCTTTAAATAGTCCTCATCTGGCACAAAGTAGTGTGGCCTGTAAGTTCTTTAAACTCTATATTACTTTTGGGTACAATAATTTTGACTATGCATTCACGTAGGTTTGAATCTTTTAACTCACTTTTATTATTTATTATATCTTTAGCAATTACGCCTATCAGAAAAGGGCGTGGAAATTCGAGAGGTGTAACTTTGCTAAAGTGCGGGCAAGTGGTAATATTACAGTCAATATCCCCCGATGGACACCGAGGCACAGACGATGATGAATCTAGTCGTCTTGCAACATTGATTGGAACACTTGTTCGAATGCATGCTCCATTTGGTACGCCAACCTGGGCAAAGGTTCCGAATTCTATAAAAGAATATATCATGGAGCGTGTATTGGTATGTATCTAATTGTTTAATTACATTGTGATGTGAACCCCGTTATCCCGTAATGAGACCCGACAACTATAGGGAACCCAAGATCGTTTCTAGGACGGATTCGAATGGAACCTCGACCCGTTGCTTAGGAAAGCAAGAACCTCGGTATGGTGAAGACGCCACAAACGGGATGGAAATCCGTTTGATAAGTCGAGTTGAACGCCACGGGAAATCCCGATAAGTTCGAGAAGTTCTTCAAAGAACCAAAGAGAATTAAACCTCACAAAAAGTTGTGTATATTGAATGAATTCGAAATACAAGCTCAGGCCTCTATATATAGGCCATCTAAGATACGAAAACCCTAAAAGAGACACTCACAAATATGGCAATAAAGTGGCGCCTAAACCTAGTACAAAAAAAAGAAACTAATTAACACCTAAAACAGATGATGCAATTAAGGAAAGAAATCCTTGCTTGCCTAACAAAACACTTGGACGCCTAACATAGAAATCTAACTATGGAATATGATAATACTCGGCCAAAATAAGAAACTAACCTATGAAAGAAAGCTTGGACGTTCAACCCTAACATATGGCCGAACTAAACCCTAATTGCCTTAAATAAAACACTCTTCAAATGGCAATAGGGTGGTGGCCGACCATCATGTCAAAAGACCATGAATGGAAATGATTTGGAACTTAAAATAGCCATGCAATCTGAATCTTCTAGAATAGAACCATAATTGTCTCTTGGCCGGATCCTTCTAGAATGTGCATCATCTTGAATGGGCCTCCACGAAGGGGCTTGGGCCCATATCTCTTTACTGAGTTCAACGAGTGCGTCTTTGAGCTCCTTGTCTCGGGCTCTCGTATCCGGCTGTACGGGATGAACTACCTCATTCAAAGTCTTGCTCGGATTCTCATCACATTGTCATCATATATGTTACTAATTTATTTTTATATTCTTTTTACAGGATGACTTCGAGCTTAACTATTCTCGACAGGAAGATAGAGAAACTGTGAATTCTATAATGAATGCGGCTTTCAAAAATCATAAGGCAAAATTACACAAACATTTTAAGAAGTTCGAGAGTAAGGATGAAGCATTGCAACATCCATATGGTGACACGTCTAAAGAAAACTGGATAGCATGATGTGAGCTATTCTCCCAATCTTCTTATCAGGTAATTTTTTTTTATGAAAAAGAACGAATTTTTTTTAATGATAAGCATATTATGGAGGTTATTGCATTTGCAGGAGCGTAGTCGAATTAACACCAATAATAGATCGAAATTGAAGGTGCACCAAATTGGTGGTTGTAGACCATTTGTTTGGCATAGAAAGAATTTGGTAAGTATAATAATTATTTATTACCACATTTTAATTTCATAAATATGTTAAATGTTCCTTCTTTTGGCCTATGAATTGTGCAGCAAGACCCCGACCGTGGAACACCAACAACTACAGATTTATATAGTAAGACGCATAAAAAAATGGCGAAGGGTGGGTGTCTGATATTGCTAGAGAAAATTATGTAAGTAAATTTTTCATATTATTTTGCCATATTAGTCTATTTATGTTAATACAATCTATAATTTAGTTTTATGATTGTAGGAGAAGATGGTGGATATCCAATCCCAATCAACTATAGAGTCAGGAGCACCAAAAGACGTTGAGGTTTTTACTCAAGTTCTTGGGAAAAAATCTGGCTATGTCAGAGGTTTGGGTCGCTCTGTGAAGCCTATTGCTGCCTCATCCTCTACTGGAATATTATAAAGAGATCCCGAGCTGGTTCGTGAGTTAGAGGCAGCTAAAGCTACAATAGAAGAGCTGAAGTCAAGGCAGAGCGAGTATGATAACCTAAAAAGCCAACAAGTAGAAATGCAGGAGGCACAGAGGCAAATTCAAGAACAACTTCAACTGCTTAATGCACAATTTGCGCAACGAGATTCGTAGGTAGGACTTCATTGACAAATTATAAGGTTTTGAGGGTTTTAGTATTGTTTTTGACGATTATTCATAGTTTTGGATTGAGTTTATTAATGTTGGAACAATTTATTGGATTTTAACTTATTCTAGCTAGATACACTTGTTTGTGCAATATCATGATATTATTGTTCATAGTTTTGGATTAAGTTTTGGAATGGTGGAACAGTTTATTAGATTTGAATTTATTTTAACTATATACACTTGTTTCATAACTTTCGTATATTTTTATTTAATCTTACATTTGTATGTGTAGAAATTTGTAATTTGAGAATCATTCCAGAACCAAATATTACAAGAATGTGTTGGTTGAGAATTACTTCAATTTTTTGATGCAATGTGAGAATATCAGGTGACTTTGGGAGGTGCAATAAAAGACAACACGTTCGAACGGACCTCACCTGTTCGAACGCAAATTATTTTCCGCGACGAAACAATATCGTTGCTAATTTAAAAATGAACAACATGAAACCAAGTTCGAACCAAGTAAAACATGTTGATCAATGGTTCGTGCGAACCACATTATATGTTCGAACGAGTTGATATATCAGTTACGAATCGCATTCGTTGCCACAAAATCTTGTTCGAGCAACGTTGTATCGATCGAACGGTATTTGTGACGAAATAGGATCTCGTTGCTAAATATCTCCGTCAATTGCGACGAAACTTGTTGTCACAATACATTTCGTTCGAAAGTGTTTAACCGTTCGAACGGATTTTGGCGACGAAATTCTCGTCGTTAAAGTTCAAATTATGGTGTTCTATAATCAACTTTTAGCGACGAAATGTTTTTGCCACGACTTTTCCATCCCAACAGCAGCGAAAATATTCGGTGCTGAAAGTGATTTTATTAGCGACGAAAAAATATCTTCGTCGCGGAAAAATATTTTTCGGCGTCGGGTATTTGGTTTCGTCGCTGATGACTTTCTGTGATGAGCTTTCAGCGACGAATTTGTGACGACATTTTTTGGTCGCTGAAACTATTCAGCGACGAAAAATTTTGCCGCTAAAGCCAAAAACTATTGTAGTGTGTATGTAGGCTTTCATGGGCTACACAGTTAATTCTGTTAGTAAAATTTGATGTTTCAGGGAAGTGAATTCCAGGATTTCTTATAAGTAGTTGTTAGCAGTTTGAGCTCTAGGTTGTTCGTCTTTTTCAATTCTGTGTTTTACTACCTGAAGAGAATTTGGTCAATTGATTAATTAATAGTAGTATCATACCTATGGCTGCTTCTATTGTGAACAAATTTTATTTTTTGCCGCAATTTACACTTTATGGTTGTTTCGTTGTGCACTACTTGATAGTATGCTACTTGATTTTGGTTTTGTACCAAACATATTTTACCATATAGTTCAAACATGTGCTATAATGGTTATGGAGTGGATGTGGTGTTTTCATTTGCACCATGTTCCCAAACTAGGTGCATGCTAGCTTCTAATTAGCCAATATAATTGCGTATAATGTGGCTTCCGTGCATTGTTCTAGTCTTGACATTTCATGCTTCTCAACTCACTCACTCACTCACTCTCTCTCTTCTATCTATTTATCTTTGTTGCTTTGGTTGTGTGATGACTCTTTGACGTGCATAATTATCCTAAAAAGTAACGCAAATAACAAAAATTTAATGTACTCATTCAGGAGCAGGAGTGCCTTGAATTAAGGAAGGAAAGAGACAAAAATGAGGAGCAGCTTCCATGTGTATTTTCCAAGAATGAAGTAGAAGATCTTGATGTTCGCTCTTAAGGTTGAACCCTTGGAAGTTAAGCGAGTTATTCATCGGAGGTTCTTGGAACACTCCTCAGCATGGATGGATAAAGAAATGGAACTTCAAGTTCGGGGGTCTCCACCTCCCCCTTCAAGTGTCAAGATCAACTTTGATGTTGCTTGTCGCCAAGGTTACTCCGTTCTTGCTGCTCTTTGTAGAGACCATAAGGGAAAATTACTCCAGGTTTGGACCAATGTCATCCCTGCTGTCCTACCTCTCTGGGGAGAAATTAAAGTTGTTCTTCTAGCTTGCCATCTTGCTGAGACTTAGGAAGGTCTGACAGTCTTTCTTGAAGGAGATTCTTTGGTTGCTTGCTCGGCCATTCACCAGAATGCTAAGGATTTGGAGGGATACCTAGTGGAAGATTGCAAAGCTTGTCATGCTGCATTGTCATTACACCCTTTGTGGTCTCTATCTTGGATCCCTAGAAAGCATAATAGACTTGCTCATAAAATAGCTAAGTGGGCGGCAATGACTAATCGTTCGGGGCTTATAGATTTAACTGTCATTCCTCCATCCATTCTAAAATATGATTGGGCTTATAAGCCCCCCTAGCTGTACCTCTTTCCATCCATAGTTGTGAGTGTTTTTCGCAGCTATGGATGTTTTTTATCTTGACTTAGAAAAAAAAAAAAGACTTCGAGTTTGTGAGTGAAAATTCCTCTTTCTTGTCACACCAGCGTACTGTCTTTATATGGCATATTTTTGACCTTTAAATTAGTCTGGTGATTCTCTATCAAATACAATCACCTTCAATGATAGATGACAGTAGAATGTCTCCATAAAATCTAGGAATTGGCAAATGTGGCTGTGTGTAGATGAGCCCTCATACAGCATAACCCACAAATTGACTGCTTATACAATATGTGACACAAATTGACATTGCCGTTGAAATCTCGTTTCAGATATGATAGATACTGTCTCATAAAACTTCCTGTGTTCTGTACGCTGATATTACTGTCTGTTTGTTGTTCTTTTTGCCATGTCATTGGCTAAGTATTTGCTTTTTGTGTGCACTGCGAAAATTCTTTGTTATTAGAATTATCAGGTTTTTTATTAAATGATTGAATTTTGTTGTGTTTAGGAGATTGTTCCACATTGTCTTTGGCAGAAAACTCTCCTAAATTATACCTGAGCTAGACCAAGATTATAAACCAGAAAATTTCTTTCATCCAACTTACCCCAACAACACATAATTGTAACTAATCCCCATATGTAACCATGCATGACTGTGTAACACTCTAAAAACTCATCATTTGAAGCTCTCTCTACTGCAAACCTTACATGCAACTCAGATTTAGAGTTTGATTAAACGTGCAAGGAAAAAATACTTGCTGTCCCACACAACAATTGCACAATGATTCATGGTTCCTCTTAAGTTTTTAGGTTAGACTGCTATACTCCTTACCTCTTCTTTCCTTGCTGTAACAGAGCCTCAACAGAACCTAAATGCAAGAAAAATGAAATATGGAAACTTAAATGCAACCGAATTATCGAGGAAGGTGGAGAAGAGAGAGAAGAAACTCAACCTCTACCCTTTTGCACCACTTGGCTACTCTCCTCTTCTTCTTTTTTTCTTTTTCCTTCTTTCCTCTTCTTCTTGTTCTTCTTGTTCGAGCGTCTCTTCCCTTTCCTTCTCTGGTTTGGTTTTCTCCTGAGCGCAAACAGCTCTCTCTCTCCTTCTTCTTTGATTCACGGTACAAAAGTAACTAAGCTCTCTTGTTTTGCTTTTCCCTTAAAAACCATCAGAACCTAGGTTAATTAGCTAACCCACTCATCATTGCATGAGTTGGTTACTATAGCATGCATGGAGGGGGAGTGGCCAGCTGTTCATGCTAGACACTTGGCCACTTCTCTCAATTCAAGTCTCTTCAATGTTCCCTCTAATTAAATGAGCTTCTCGTTTGGGCCTGCTTTTTTTAAAAAAAAATCTTGCTTCTAAGCCGACTCCAATATTTCAAAGCCCCAAAACCTCAAATGCTATTGGGCCCAAATTCAAAAACTCATTAAAGCTTTCCCATACAATCATAGGTCCGGTCACCAAATGCCCAAACTAAATCATTTAAGCTCTTTCGCTCTTTTTTTTTCGTCCACTAAATACTTGCATCCTAATTTTTAGAAATTAATCATCGCCTAATTCACTTAAGGCACCTGATTTAGTTGACGGGTGTTATAGTTCTATACCCACACTGAAAATCATGCCTAGATGAACCTTGTTCCGGTTTCCTACCTTGAAAATGAGGTAATTTGCAGATTTGTTCTAACCATTTCTATTGGCTTTTCCACAGTCAGGATCTCCTATCTGGCAAAGTACACTAACCCCCTCTCGAGGGATCATTAATTTCTCTCCCAAAAATCAAGAGCCATTTCCCTAATAAGGTCTTAGTGGGCTCACTTAACCTTGTAGTTGCTAAACTGCCCTGCTGAATAGAGCAACAAACATTATTCCTCTTTTGCACCGCAAATCTCTTGTGACAACCCTTTTTATTTATTTATAAGCTACATGCTCGCCTGAATGTCTTGAACTCCTATTCTTACCCTCCATCTTCTTCATACGAGAAGAGGTGACGTTTGGGTTATGGCCACAAATTAACCTTTTGGTTTGGTAGGATGTTTTGTAGTTGGCAGGATCGACATTTTCATCTTTCATCCAACTTGAAAGTGGAGAGGCTAAATGAAGCCACAATCACAGGCGGATCCAGGGGTGCGGCCCTGGCCGGCCGCCCCGCATTGGACCGGCCAAAAAAATTATTACATGTAAAAAAAATTTATTTTTTATTTTTTATTGTAAGTTGGCATGGGCCTATGGGAGCCCGATCCCCATAGGCCAGGCCAACCCATGTTTTAAGCTTGCAGGGCCTAATTTGAAGTGTGTATTGATTGTCTCTACTTTCAGTAGCCTTGGCCAGTTAAAGGTGCTAAAGAAATCGTCAGATGACTTTTACTTGGAAAATGTGGACCTCCTTCTACGTGGACCTGGACCACCTGGTGCTAGAGAAATCAAGTCTTTTGGGTTTTGTTTTTCCTAGAAATGAGTATACGTGTATCTTAGTTATACATGCTGCCTCTTTATTACTTCTTTCTTTTAGTTTTTAAAGTATATTTTCTTTGGAGTGGAAGATTTGACAGTTTGACATTTGCATCTTAACTGGACATTGTGAGACAACTAGTGCTTTGATCAAACTTAATTAATGTATTTGCAGTTGAATACTAACGATTGTAAATCCCCTGGTGGCCTATAGGACACTGGCAATTTATTGAACAATTTGGGCAATTTATAGTTAACGGCAAATTCTCCATACTATTATAGGAATGCAATACTTCTCAGTTATTTTTGTCCATACTATTTTTGTAGTACTTGATACTGAAAATTCTAGTGTATATCCCCCTTGACTCTCAGCTCTCTCTCATTCTCATTATTTAGATTTTTGACGGTTTCAATTTTTACAGGATACTCGAAATTTTACACTTGAAAATTGCTGGACCTCCAACCCCTAGTATGTCCCTCTATCCAAGATTCTCTCTCTACAATTCAGTAGAAAAATTCATTTATTTAGTATGCTAAAAATGCTTTAGGATTTGAAATTTTGTGAGTTGTGAAATTATTGGAGGATGAGATTGAATTGGTTTGGATATCTTAGGGCTATAGAGGTTTCTACCAAGAAATTTCTAATTTTTTTAATTTTTTTTCGAAAATAAATAGAAACCCACTCATATTTTTGTGTCCTAAATTAATTATTTAGCTGGTTTTTGTTTGTTTAGGATTTTTCATGCCCTTGAATTTCTGTGGAGTTCCTGCTGCTCAAACTATCATTTTCTTATATATATATATATAAGATGCAAATTAGTAGGATCTAATTGCCACTTTCAGTCTTAGCAAATACTATGTACGTGTATTTTAAAATTTTAAATGCTTTTTAATAATTAATTTTCGATATTTTAACTCTAAGACACTTTTTACATTACGTTGGAATTTTTTTTTTGTCATTTCGTCTTATGTGTTTGACCCCCTTCAAATTGGATCCTGAATCCGCCACTGACCACAATATTTTAATCTTTTACCTCTTTTTTGTCTAAGGTATACAAGTATGAAGATAATTTATGATTTGGCTGTATGTAAAGGGGATGATTGAGGGATGTGGGATGTTTTGTATCATTATTTCTGAAATGTCAACGGTATGTGCCAGCAAAAACAGTTGTGCTTGCCAAGAAAAAAAAAACAGTTGTACTTGATTGTGGCCTCAGTGGCAGGGAATTTGGAGTTGGTCTGAACCATCATGGGGTTCCTCACAAAATGCAATGCCTTCAAATGATCGGGCTTGCTCTCGAGCTGATAGAGGTGGAGTCGGTCTGAACCATCATGGGGTTCTCTATAATCGTTCTCTGCATCTTTTTTATGTCTTTTGTTGTGTGCCAGTTATGCTGAGCTGTAAAACCATTGGAGTTCAGACAGAGGAAGCTGGTGATCCTGCTCAAGTAACCTTAGATGATGATCCACCTGCTTCTCATGCCCTCTCTGAGAAGTTGTTAGCCATCTGGGGCTCTCCAAGCAACCAAAACCTTGGAAGGAATCTGATTTCCAAGTTGCTTGTCACTTGTCAGGCAGATTTACATGTCCTTTTTGGGTTCATGAGCAGGAATGTATCAAGATCAACAAGGGACCCTGTTGCAGATGGAAGTTCTACTGATGTAGCTTTGAAGCTCCATATGCACTCTTTTCATACGTCAGAGGCTGCAAGAGTGTCTCATCTCTACTCTGTGCTGACAAAGGTACTTTTTTTTTATCTTAGCATTTGCCTGTTCGAGCTGGAGATGTCACCCGCCTTAAATGTACAAAGCTAGTGCCAAAAAGGTAATTTGCAGTGTTAGCAGAAACATGATTGTTGTATATCTTATATACCTCAAATTTTCATCATAATAGCTGTGAAAGATCATCCTAGATTTGTGGCTGTGCGCCTTCAATGCTATGGTTTATTTGCATTGCCGGGGAAGACCCCTAGCAGCCAGCGACCGACACCCATTGGACTGGCAAAAAAAAAAATATTTCATGTAAATATTTTTTATTTTTTCAATAAATTGGTCTGGGCCTTTAGGAGTCCGACCCCATTGACCCAGGCCAACCAACGTTTCCCTTCCCGACGAAAAAACAAATTTGGCCTTCGTAGAAATGGCGAACATTTCCCACGCGGCACGAGCAAAAACGAAGCGCTTTTGTTTGCACTTCTGACACAACTAGTAGGCCCATGGCTCGTGGCCCATGTTAGGTGACTCAGGCCTTTTTGGTGGGGTGATTTGGAAGTCATCCAAATTTTGCTTTAGGACCTCTAGGCTACTTACAATTTTTTACCCACAGGCCACAGCTTCGATCATTTAAACGGTATCTCTGATTTTTCTAATTTGTATAAAATATTCTCATAGAAAAAAAATCAATTTTCAATTTTCATAAGCAAACCATGCTAAATATATATAGCAAAATCGTTTGCAAAGATTCATGCCCTGTACTCTTTCTTTGAAGAGATGGAAAGAGTTGAAAGTAATATGCTCATCTACAAATTTGATAATGCAGGAACCAGATTGAAATTATTTACACCTTAAATATATAATATTCCCAACTTGGTAAGTTATTAACTTTATTTATTGGACCTGTCATTTTGAAGTATATGTGTAAAACTATTGAGAACGAAGTTATTTTGTAACATTTTCAGAAGATGCAAAAACGTAGGATGCAAGTGTCACCTCTCAGTCGCAGTACATAGTACGGTACGTGTATTCTAATATTTTTAATGTTTTTAGTCTTTAATTTTCGTTATTGTAATTCTAAGACATTTTTTTGCATTATGAAGGAAAAAAAATTTCTTGTCATTTTGCCTTTAAAATTCGACCCCTATAAATTTTGATCCTGGATCCGCCACTAATGGGTGCATGTCAATATTGGCTGGAAAGTTCAATACATAAAATTGTAGACGGTATAAGAGTTGCAAATCAACATAAAAAAATATGTGAGCCACGTAAGGATTTATTCCAGTTATTATACCACATTGGATAGGGGGTTCTTCGACCAACAAGTCAAATGTTCTACACATGAGTTATGTTTTATGGTTTTGGCTTTTTAACTGCTTAGATGAGTTTTGTCCTCATTTTTGTTTTCTCATCTCATGAAAATCATATTATAGGGGTTGTTTTCAAAACCCAGAGGGTCATTTTATTGTCTGTATCTTTGTGGTCATTTTAGTGAGACCTTGATGGTGGCTATTTTCTTGCAGTATCTTTGTTTTATATTTCTTTGTAGTGTGAAACTACTTTTATTAATGTGGTTGAAACTGTTTGGACCTTATGCTAGTTGAATCTGTCTTTTGCTCTTAAATTATGTAGTTGAATTTTCTTTTGCTCTATGTCTTCAATCAGTTTCTTTATTAAATAATGACTATCCATATGTTGTCATTAACAAGTTTGCTCTTGCTGCACTGTCAGGCATAATCGGTGTTTTATTCGAGTTATCGTGCCCCAAAAAATTAATTGCTCGATTATCTCTTTACTGATTCTTATCGCAGATCAGTGATGGAGTGGTGCCGTTGGAGTCTTTGTTTGAACCATTGCTCGATCTCTGTAGTCTTGAAAATGTGAGTTGGTGGCCATTTTTTTTTCTCTTTCAGGACTTTTTAAATCCTCTTAGAATTTTGTTTCATCATATGAACTTTTTAACGAACAAAGAAGTGCCTTTATATGGGATTGTACATGTAGAATCATACAATTAAAACCTTTACTCATTCATTTTTATGAAAGGAACCAAATGAACTCTTTAGCGAAGTGTAGTAGTGGAATTTAGCTGAAGCTGTCTTGACTATCAGCTCACAGGATGACCCCCCTCCCCCTCTTTCCCTTCCCCGGGCAGGGAAATAAAATAAAGGAAAGAAAAATATGTTGAGACACCACTATATGATATTTGTGTTTTAACTTTTCTATCTATGTTTACACTGAAGGAGTTTCTTTCGCTCACATCTTTACTCTTTTCCTTTGCTCCCTGATCTCTTGTTGATGGATTTAAAATTCCTTTTTGTTAAAGGTTGTCATCGTTCATAGATCTTTACGTATACTGCATGGATTTTTGAAGTACCACTTGAGTTTGGAAATGAAGTTCGAAAAAAGGTATCATACTCTGTTTTACATGTTTTGGTTTCAATCATTTCAGTTCCATTGTTCAAATTGGAAGCAGTAAATGGTATTTTTTTTGAATTTGGATATGTTGGTTCATTGCTCCCCTCTTATTGTTAATTTAGTTTCTTTTTTATTTTCATAACCCCTAGTGGATCTTATTAAAGTTTTCAGAGTTTAGGAGGCTTTGAGTGCTTGCTCGTGGGTAACTTATCCTTTCAGTAATGTGAGAAACATAAATATCATAACATTGAATTCTCATATCGGTGTATAAATATTCCCAAGTTATAAATACTTATATGATTTGGTGAACCTACCTAGGAAAAATAGGAAAACAGGTGAAATTACCTGATTATAATCAATAAACTGGTTGAGACAAATGATGGGGTGTATGTTCAAGTGGTAAATAGAATTCTAGCTTTGGTTAGACTTCACCAAGTAACTTTAAGATGTATGACTTTCCTTTTCATCCGTTATGACTTTTCTTTCTGAATATCCACATGCCATCGCTTATTTGTAATAAAGGATGTAGTTATAATCCCCAGTCAGCATGAATGTGGGAAAAATAGTTGTGCAAGATTAATGATATAATTCCCCCTCCTGATGATACTTGGGGTTGAGAGTGAAGGCTTTGCATGAGTTTGAGGGTCTTGAAAACGTTGGGGTGGTGAATCCAAAGAGTTAGGTTTGAGTTGGGTTCAGGTTTGCAATTAGTAGGTCTTGTTTATCGATAAAGGATGTAAATTGAGCGACTGGGTAACCTCTTCTATTTGCCGACAGAGAATTTTAAATTGTTTTTTCTTTATTATCTTCAGTTTGTCTTGATGCAAAAAGTTCACATCTAATTTGGCCTCCCAAACCCCCTACAAAGGGAAAGAGTGGTATGGAAGTAGAATCTGCTGAACACTTGTTCTTACGTTGTCAAGTGGCTAGAGTGGTATGGCGTGGTTCCATTTGGCCTTTACTGATTGAGAGGTTTGTTGATAGCAATGTTGCTGAATTTATCTTGGGTCTTCTTTATGCTTCAAAGACTTTTGGTATCCCAAAGGTTGATTGTCAAAATTTTATTCTTGCTGCTACCTTGGTGCTTGACTCTCTTTGGTATCTTCGTAATGATGTGATTCATAACAAGGCTACTGTTGACCCTTTTGTTGTGCTTCAAACAATCAGACGTCGTTATTTCGAGCATTCATTGGCTTGGAATGCTGTTGAGGTGGATAGTGGCTTGTTTTGGCGACCCCCCTGTGGGGTCTTGGAAATGCAACGTCAATGTTGCCGTGAGAGCTTCTCACTCGGTCTAGGCAGTCGTGGTTCGCCACTCTGAAGGCTCCCTCTATAGTTTGTACACGGAGCGTCTTACTTCACAAGATCTTTTGGTTGGTGAGATGTCCGCACTTTGGGCTGCAGTTCGGTTGGTAGACGATGAGCCATGGCCCCAGATTCTTTTTGAGTCTGATTGTTTGTCTGTGGTTCAGGATGTTTTGAGCAAGTCTCCTGTTGTAGGGTGGCAGATGGAGGATTGGTTGTCTGGTATTCAGCGTTTCTTCTCTACGCATGCCCATCATTCCCTCTGTTGGATTTCGCGAAGGCAGAATAAGCTTGCTCATCGTTTGGCTAAGTGGGCTGCGGCTGCAGCTGTTTATGGTTTCATTTCGTTTTTTGCTATTCCAGCGTAGTTTTCCGCTGTGACTGTTTGTAGTTGCTTATTGTTTTTACGGTATCTAGAAAAAAAGGAAATCATCATAGTCCACAAAACAACCCCCAACAAAGCATTAGCCCAAAAGAAAAGATAAGAAACACATCGCCCTGCAAGCTCCTTAGGGATCTGTCCGAATCTTCGAAACACCTTTTATTCTGCTCCCTCCAAATGCACCACCATACACACGCTGTAATCATCCCCCAAATAGCCTTGGCAGAAGGATCCTTAAAATTCCTACCCTAACAAGATAAAACATCCTCCACCTTTTCCGGCATGACCCAATGAACATTCAAGATGCCAAGGACCGACGTCCAATGACCTCTAGCAACCGTGCAATGCAATAGCAGATGATGAACTGATTCATCGTCTCCCTTACACATATGACACCACTATGTGACATAAAGACCCATTCTTATGAGGTTATCAATAGTCAAAATATGTCCATGGGTAGCCTCCCAAACAAAGAAAGACACTCGCATAGGGACCTTGGCCTCCCAAACCCCCTACCAAGGGAAAGAGATAGAACCAGCATAACCAGAAAGATAATCATAGAATGATTTAACAGAAAAAACACCAGTCTTCAAACCCACCCACCACATCACATCTGCGCACCCTCTACGCACCCTCTGCTCATAGAGGAGAGAAAAGAAGGCATCAACCTCCTCTAATTCCCAATCATTCACAGATCTAGAGAACTGCAAATTCCACACTAACGAAGAAGAATCAAACTCCAAACACTCCACCACCATAGCTTCCTTACAAGAGGACAAAGAGAAGACTAAAGGGAAGGAATGACTTAGAACTCGCCCACCGCACCACTTGTCATGCCAAAAACTGAGACGCTGACCATCTCCCAAAACAAACCGAGTATGCTCAGAAAAAGAATCTCAACCATTACTGATATGTTTCCAAAGCTGACCCCATAGGAACCGCTGGAAGACAAGGAGAACCACCCACCGCCCGCAGTACCATATTTTGCAACAATAACACATCTCCACAATTTATCCCTCTCAATGCCAAACTGCCACAACCACTTGCCCAACAACGCTTTATTGAACACAGCGGTCCTCCTAAGCCCCAGCCCACCAAAACGAATTGGAGAACACACCTTCGCCCAACTAAGAAGATGAAACTTATGAACACCATATTCACTACCCCACAAGAAGTCCCTTTGTAACTTTTCAATTCTCATTGCCACAGCACTCGGAATGGGGAAAAGAGATAAAAAAGTAAGTCGGAAGACTAGATAAAGTGGACTTAATCAAAGTGATCCTACCTCCCTTCGACAAATACATACGTTTCCATCCCTCCAACCTTCTTTCCATCCTCTCCAAAATGTCATCCCAAATCTACACACTTTTGTATCAAGCACCTAAAGGAAGCCCCAGATAAGTCATTGGCAATGTTGAAACTCTACAACCCAATAAAGAAGCCAATCCCTGCACATTACCAATAGGAATAACCTCCGACTTGGACAAATTCACCTTCAACCCCGAAACCGCTTCAAAGCATAACAACAAACAACGAATGCTACGAATCTGATCCTCCTCAACCCCGCACAAAAGTAAAGTATCATATGCAAAAAGCAAATGAGAAACACTAGTAGCTGCACCACTCACACCACCAACCTTAAAACCATCAATAACACAATGCGAAACACATTGCGTCATCATTCTAGAAAGAGCCTCCATAATTGAAAGTCTAAATAACAACCCAAGAGGGGGGTGAATTGGGTTTTACATAAACTACCCCTTTTTCGATTAAAACACAGATCTGAAAAATGTTATTTCTATAAGGATAAAAAAGCATATATGAATATACTAAATGATAGTCTAAATATAAGCAATTAATGATAAGGCATAAAACTCTACAAGTATGAATATGAAACGATTAATGAGAGAGATAGAGTTAAGAAAAATGACACCGTAGTTTTTAGGTGGTTCGGCCAGATACGTGCCTACGTCCACCCCCAAGGCAATTGACTTCCTTGGGCTTCCCGGGTGCTAAGGAACCTTTACAAAGCGTTTTGCGAGCTCACGCTTCAACTCTCACAAATTCTCACAACCTAGAGGATTTCTTCTACTCTCACAAGTAGGACCAAGTGTTTTCCCAACACTCAACAAGTGTTCACACAACACTCAAGTGTTTTCCACAAGATGGATACAAAGGAATTACAATGAATGGTTCTCTATGCCGAATATGTCAATGAAAAGCTCAAATCGTATGGAATGGCTCTCTAAGCCAAATTAGCATGTGGAAAGCTTAATAGAGTGCAAGAAGATAAGATTTTAAAAGGAAATCTAGAGTTTGGAAGATATGAGCACAAGCCTTTTAGGTAGATGTGATTTTCCCTCTTCTTCAAATAGCTTTCTCTCTCTAGAAGTTAGGGCAAAGTGAGCTTGCAAGTGGGTTGTCCCTTCTTCAAGAAATCTCTCTCTCTCTCTTTGAAGGCTAGGTCATCAATGATGAACAATAGAAGAGTATTGAATAATGAGAGCTTCGATCTTGGAAGAATCAGCAAATGAAAACTTTAGATCTAGCTTTCTCTCTTTGGAAGGATAGATATTGAATGATGATGCAACTCTCTCTTCTTCAAGAAATTTCTCTACCTTTGAAAGCTGGGTTGTCAATGATGAGCAAGAGAGGAGGATTTGACAATGGGAGCTTCTGGACTTGAAGGATTTAGCAAATGGATTTATTTGGGTCTTGGCTTTTCTCTCTCTAGATGTTGCGATGTTGATCGAGCTCGTATCTTTTCTCTCAGTCTCGTTCTCTTTATAGACCTAGGTCTTCAACGGTCATCAAGTGTAGCAATAATACCGTTGGAGGGGTTTAAAAGACATTTGAATCATTAAAGGAGAGTTGTCGTCGTTTCCAGGAAAACTGAAATTTCGCACAATGTGTCGACACATTGATTGTATGTGCTGACACATTGAACTTGGTCCTGAATTGTAAACTCTTGGGTGTTAGTTCAATGTGTCGACACTATGGTCCAATGTGTCGACACTTTCAACACTTAGTCATAAAAATCGTTTTGAAGGCCAGAAAACCAAAACTCTCGGGTGTTAGTTCAATGTGTCGACACTATGGTCCAATGTGTCGACATTTCCAACACTTAGCCAAAAAATCATTTTGAATGCCAAAAAATGCAAACTCTCGGGTAGTAGTTCAATGTGTTGACACTTCCAACACTTAGTCAGAAAAATTTGTTATTTGTTAGCAACTACTCCAATTTCAACTTTAAAGTATCTCAACCATTCAAACACTTCTTTAAACACCTACAATATGAAAATTTGATCTTATCAGCTTGTGTAATGCTGTTCAAATGCACTTTATAAATATTTAAGAGAGATAACCTCAATCATTTGAAATATAACTTGGAAATTGTGGATTAACAATGTAAAATCTAAAAGTTTTTGAAACTTAGAATATTTTGTTATCATCAAAATCATTTATAGATTTTTTGTAAAACAACCTTGGGCTAACAATAACAATAACAAATAAAAGAGGAGAGAGAGGATCTCCTTGCCTCAAGCCCCGAGAACTACCAAAAAATTCCTCCGGGGATCCATTCACAAGAACAGAAAATTTGACCGAAGAAATACAAAATGCTATCCAGCGGGACCACCTATCACCAAAGCCACATCTACGCAATAAATATAGTAAGAAATTCCAGTTGACGTGGTCATAGGCTTTGTGAATATCTAACTTACACAACAAAACCCAGCTCACCCATTTTCAACCTAGAGTCAATACACTCGTTGACAATCAAGACAGAATCCAAAATCTGTCGTCCCTCCACAAAGCATTCTGAGTAGGCGAAATAATCTTATTCAACATACCCTTCAATCTATTTGCCGAAACCTTAGTGAGAATCTTATAGATTCCCCCCACAAGGCTGATGGGACGAAAATCTTTCAACTCAACAGTATCCGGTTTTTTCGGGATAAGAACAACGAAAGTAGAATTCAAACAACGTACAAATCAACCATCCCGAAAAAATTCATTGAAAACGGAAAGAACATCCCCCTTGATAACCTCCCAACAAGTCTGATAGAATGCTAACGAGAAACCATCCGGCCCCGGAGCTTTATCTCCATTAAAACCTCTTACCACCCATGACACCTCATCCTCCTCAAAGGGTCTTTCTAACCACCCAGCCTCCTCCCCCGAAATCATATCAAAATCCAACTCATCCAAAGAAGGCCTCCAATGATATGGCTCTGCATACAAAGAAGAATAAAAACTAACAATCCTCGATGAAATATCCGCAGGGTCTTCCACCAACTCCCCATCCACCTCAAGAAGAGAGATAGAGTTAGTTTTTCTACGTGAATTGGCAACACCCTGGAAGAATTATGTACACCTATCCCCCTCCTTAAGCCACAATGCCTGTGATTTCTGCCTCCAACTCACTTCCTCCAAATCAAGCAGCTGATCCAACTCCCTCAGAATATCCAACTTCCTATCGACACCCGCATTATCAAGACGACCATCCTCATCCAGCCCATCCAGCAAAGATATCTCCCTCAACAAAGACAACTTACGAGAAGAGACATCACCAAAAACGTTTTTATTCCAAACTTTTAAGTCTTGTTTCAGAGCCTTCAATTTCAAACTGAGCACAAAACTGGGAGACCCAGCGAAATCATAACTACTCCACCTTTCCTTAATATGATCCACAAACCCTTCCACCTTTAACCACATATTTTCAAATCTGAAAGGTTTTTTTTCATCCCCAGATGAAGCACGCTCCAACAAAATTGGAAAGTGATCTGAATACAGACGAGGCAAACAACGCTGGGTAATCTCCGGGAACAAAGTCTCCCACTCTGGGCTAAAGAGGAATCTATCAATCATAGACCAAGAACGGTTATTAGACCACGTGAATAAACCACCAACCATCAGAGCATCCACCAACCCAATCTCAGAGATAAAATCTGAAAATTCAATCATCGATCTCCCAAAGCCTCCCAAGCCGGACCTCTCACCAGGAAAAAAAGTGACATTAAAATCACCACCAATACACCACGGAGCATTCCACCAAGAGAAAACGTCAGCCAACTCATCCCATAACATCCTTCGAAAGAGTAACCATTAGTACCATACACCCAGAGAAAGCCTATGCATAACCATCCTTCACATTCTTCAATAGCACAGAAAGGGCATAACTCCCTACACAAACATTGATCATCTCCAACACACAAGAATCCCATAAAATTAAAATACCTCCTAAAGCACCCTCCGCTGGCAAACTATTCCACCTCACATGAGGACCTCCCCACAATCGTCTCACTAAGGCCCTCGAAACATCCCCAATTTTGGTCTCCTGAAAACACAAAAGATCCGGCTTCCAACTATGAACTAAATTACCAATCCTAGAGCACTTAATAGAGTCATTAAGGCCTCGGACATTCCAACTCAGGATTCTAGGCTGCATTAACAACCAGAAATAGTCCTCCCTCCTGACCTGCTTTTCCTAGAAGCAAATGTTGGTCCCTCATATTAATGGAAGACACCAAAGCTTTCATTTCCCTTACTAACTTCCCCCCCGATCGTCAATGAGAAGCCCTACCCCTAGGATCATACCTATCTTGTTCAAATTCTTCAAACAACTCCATCAATTTGTCTTCATACCCCTCACAAGACACCCCCACATTTTCCTAAAAGAGGACACCATATTCAACGCACATTTAGACTTAGGATAACGTACCCGCAAAGGTTCGACATGAAGCTCAGAAGACCCAGCACCATCGGTACTCACCCCCCTCCCACTTCAGGACCCGAAACTACCACCCCATCACCCTCTGATTGAGGTTAAGGAACTACAGCACCCCCCTCACAAGCCACCAACTGCAGTTCCTGCACCACAGAAGAGCCTCCCACCACTCCTCACCCCCTTCAATCTCACTTGGGTCGACTGTACCTGCAATCCCAGAAGAAAGAGCTCTCATCGACACCCGAGGCTCCAAAACAGAGTCAAAACGTTCCCCCAAAAGAAGAGAGGTGACTTCGACAGCTAAAGAGAGCTCCGGCGAAGCCTTCGACTGGAGAGAGTTGATGATGACGACAGAAGGAGGCCCCCGAGATCCATCGTTCCCCAAATCAGGCGCCCCAGAAGAGGATCGTTCCTTGTCGGCAGTCAGGAGAAAAGTTTCCGATGTCGTTCCCGGAGGCAGAAGGACCTCCGGGAGTTCGCCGTTCACCATAGAAGGTGCCGGCGAGTGGGTTCCTGTCGACGGAAGGTGGGTAGAACCACCAGCCAAGCCGCCAAACTCTGTTACTCCATCGACGCTTGATCCGTACCCAAACCTGTGAAGATCCCCTCCAACCTACCCTTCCAGGGCCTTCGAAGAGCTAACCAAGGCCTCAGGCCCAGACGAGGGTTGGGCCAGACCCAACATTCTGTCTCCAGGCAAACCCACCTCAGGGTGAGTCCGACACATCACACATTTCCCATGCAAACCCACCTGGCCCTGGCCCATTCGAAGCCCCTCAACACCATATAATTCCTGACCCAAGAGCATGGAGCCCGACCCATACTCACAACCCATCAGCACAAGAATCTCATCTAGCTCTTGTCGTAAACCCAACAATTTTGTCCTCCACAAAGATACATCAAGTGCCTCACTGCCGGCCACCCCAACAATAAATGCCTGGCTCCTGGAAAGAGAGACAACATCTTTCATTTTCCCCATATCCTTTGCTGTAAGAACATTCATCTAGTTTGCATGCGCTTTCTGCCCTTGCAAAGACAAAGCTGCTTTTTGGCCATCTTCAGCAAAACACCCTACAGACACGCTTACCTTCATGTGCCCACTGATGACTGACCATTTTTTACTACTTCGGTGAAAGAGAGCCCTTCCCTCAGTCCTGCCCGATCAGAAAGATGTTGCCTCTTATTTCTAGTTAGAACTTCACCCCTACGGAGGTGAACAATCACCTCCTGGAACACCCCAGCCAGCAACCTCCACCTTTCTCCTTCCTTGCCTTCAGGAACAAGAACCGCTCCCCTACGTCTGCCTTCCCCAAATTTAGAAATGGCAACATACATTCCTGCCATGTTCGCACACCTCTGAGCAATGAAAGCTCGCGATACATCATTGGCTTTCGAAACAAAAGATCGGTCCCCAATATCCTTCATTAGCTTATGAGCCATATTAACCATCCACACAACTCCAAATGTCCCCATGGAAATCAAACTGATAGCCTTTCTACTCCATTTCGTGAACTGAACTGCACCACCAGCACTAACAAGTACATGGAACTCCTTGGCTTCTACTCTAAAACTCTAGTAAAAACCCATCACAAGTAACCTCAAACAACACACTAACAGTGGAATGCTAAAGCTACAAAACCCTCAGCCTGAACCGACATTGTTGAAATGTCATAGATCGTTATAATCCCCAGTCTTCATAGCTATTTTTTGGCCCTAGATCAACATATTATTAACCAATATCATTCTTTTTTGTTAGGAATAAATGTCATAGATCATTATAAACTAATGTATATTTTAAAAGTTGACAAAAATGTCTCTGAAATTCATATTATAATGGGTAGTTGAGTGCCATAAATAGGCAAAAATGGTGCTTTTGGACAAAAATTGAACCCATTTGCCAATGTTGGAGTTGTCTCTGTAGTACTTTTTGAGTCAGAGGATCTAAAAAGAAGAGAGTGATTGTAGTCAAGCAAGAGGAGTAAATTGTGTGTATGAGAGAGAGAGCTGCAATGAAGGGGATTTTCTAGTAGTTGGGTGATTGAGGCTGGTGGAACAATGGCCATTGAGAAGGTATATATGTGACTGATGGTTGAACACAGTGGTTGGTGGAAATTCTGTGGTACCTGTGATAGGTTTCTTTTCCAGTACTCAAATAAGGTTCTTGGTTGCCCCATGACAGGCGTCATAATACTCAAAAAGATGGAATTATTGTTGGAGCTTATGTCAGGAGCTTCTGGCTATAATGTTCCACTTGTAGGGCTGCACAACCCCGGTGTAGGTGCCGGTTTTGGCCAAAACAGGCACCTACACTGGATAGGTCGGTTTTTAAAAAATTGTCACCTACACCTACACCGTTAAGGGCAAAAACTGGCCCTTAGTGGTGGCGGTTTCCGGTTAACCTACATTCATATTGGACCATTTTTTTAGCATATTACACATTCAAAGTACTAACAATTTTCGAATCAAAGTACTAAGTTACTAACAATCAAAATACAAGTTTTGTAATGTAATTGACATTCAAGGAAAAACAATGCAAGAAAAGAAAATACACATAATGCTCTGGTGGGCAAGATCAAAGTATCGGTTCCTCTGTCTGAGGGAGAGGGCATAAGCCATCACATTGGATTAGTGAGAGTAGGCCAATGGCCAAGGGCAGGTTAAGTGCATCAATGAGCCAAAATCACTTAGACAAAGAAGACTTAACAACCCAGAGATATGACACAACAACCTTTTATCAGCAAACCAAGCAGAGACAGAGCTGTGTATCTTTTGTATTTACACCTCTGGAAATAAATGCAAATAATTAACAGTTGTAAAAATAAATGCCAAAGTATGTTTAATCTACAACTTTATGGTTAGGATTCCTTTTTCCCTATCTTGTCCATGAGGCATACTATTCAGCTCTCACATTAAAAGTAATGCTCTTTAGCCCTAAGGTCAGTTACTGGCACACAACAATTGCCACAAAGCACCAAAATTTTAACTACTCAAAATCATCCTCCATGTCCCAAAGACACACCCACAACCATATGCTTCTAAAGGCGCATCGAAAAATTAAGCTTTCAAATAGAGCCCATTACTTCGTACTCAAATTTTCAATATTCCACAAAATTTTCCTCAAAAGGAATTTTCAATATCTCGACCATTTCATGGTTCCCCCTAAGAAAACAAAAATTTCCTCAAATTTTCCTCGTGCTACATAACGGTTGGCATTTGATTCAAACGGTTGGCTCCCACACTAAAGAAGGGTCTCATCCAAACAGCCCCTGAACAGCCAATGCACTCCTTACCAATCAAACTCAAAACACGGATAGGAAAACCAAATGAGCAAACCCAATACTGACTAAACACAAACAAATAACCTTTGATGAATAACCAAATTTGGAGGTTATGGAGTTGAGGGCTTTACAAGTCTACGGCTTGAGTGGTTTCCTGGGGTCTTCTCCTCACTTCATCTTGTTGCTCTTGTTGTTGGTTTTCCGTGCCTGCGATTTCTGCCCATAGATTAGTGGAATTTCCCCTGAAACAAGTAAACATGTATTATACAAATACATATGCAATCTAGGTGTGATTACATATTCAATAGAAGCACAAGTTTAAAAATTAGGGATTTCCATCTGTACCTGCTTTGCCATTGAGAACGAGAACGAGAACGAGGGGACCTGTGGTCGGCGACGAGAGGCGCGGCAGCTGCAAGAGTGGTGGTCAGCAGGAGAGGGAGGGGAGGGAGAGAGAGAGAGGTTGGGAAAAACGCAGAGGGGGTGGGGGGACGAAGTTCGCACTTCTCAGGGGAGGAATTGGGGAGGGTTAAACTTAAACTAAATGAAAAGTTAAAAAAAAACCCGGTGTCCCGAGAACCGGGAATGGCACCGGGTTTTGTAAAAAACCTCAAACTGGTACCGGTGAAGCCGGGTACCGGCAACCCGGTGCCTGTGCCACCGGAATTTTCCGGTGGCACTAAGCAGCCCTATCCACTTGGTTATAGCCCAATCGTCTCCGGTGCTCCTGAGACAATGTCCTGCTAACTCAAATTTTTGATCTTTTGACTTTATTCTAGATTCTCCTGCTATTGTTTTGTCTGGAGGATCTTGCGCTACTTCTTTTATTGGAATCTTTTGTCATTTGTGTTTTTTTTCGGGTGGTGGGGGTAGTTTAGCTACTTCTGGTTTTTCATAGATCTTTTTTTTTTCAAATGCAGTTCTTTTTTTCGTTTGTAGGTTTGCGTGCTTATGAACTTTGATTTGATTTTTCAGTGAACTCTACTCAGGGACAATGTCATTGTTGAAGAACTTCCTTCTGGAAACAATGTTGTGGATGGTCATGGATCTGATAGTAGCTTGTTGGCAGGGCCGACTCTACCTATAGGTAGCATAGGCGGTTGCCTAAGGCCCCCAAATTTTGGAAGCCTCCGATTCAAAAAAAAAAATTTAATGATATATTTAAAGAAAATTTAATATTAAGGCTTAAAAAACTTAATGTTAATGGGTATATTGATTAAAAAGGCCTATTAAATCTCCTTACTTGAAGGAGCATTAACTTTTCTCCAAATCTAAGAGGCCCAAATTTAAAATTTTATGCATATTTAAATAAAATTTAATATTAAGGCCTAAAAAATTAACTTAAAGAGCATATTGATTGAAGAGACCTATTAAATCTCCTTGATTGAAGGAGTATTCACTTTTTCACTTTTTAGTTCTTAAATAACAACTAAAAATCTATCTTTAAAATGACTGAAACTTATTTGTGACAATATCTGTCAAGTACCAAAAATATTAAAAAATCTTTTCTCACCATTCTGTTTTTTTATTCTCATGATTTTTTTAGTGCTTCTCAACTCTTATCTTTGGTCACTAAAGTCCTAAGTGCTATTATTCTAAACTTTTTACTTTAATTTTATTTTACATTGTATTTATTTTAATTATCATTAAAACTATTAAAATCTTACTTAAGAAATAATTTTGCATTCCAAAAGCTATAAGAATACTTTTAAGTAATTTTTATTTTTTAAAATATATTATTTTATAAATTATTATAAACGACCACATTTTAGAGTTTGGCCTAAGGCCCCAATTACCTTAGAGCCGCCCCTGCTTGTTGGGTGTGATCATAAATGAAGCATCTTTTGCTGGCTGTACTCCGCTTGGGATTATAGTACCCGATGCAGAAAGCCCATGCAAGAGAGAAACCTGGAGTCATGATATTGCTATCTCAGTTTCTCATGTAGACTGGGTTTCCCTGGTTGAATTTATGCATCAAATTGTCATGAAGAATGCTGAAGAATGAGTGACGCTAGAGGTTGTCTCAGTCATGAATGTGATTCTAATAGAGTCAGAGGCTTATATAAACAGGGAAAACTGCGTTTTTGAATATTCTGTTGAGTGCCCTACCATAACATGTGATATCGTTTCGTATCCTTAAAATGATAGTGCTTGACACAGGTTTGGCCAGAAGATGTTTTTTGAAAGTCTTGCACAATTGCTCAGAAAGGAAGCTTGCTTGCGAGTGCAAAAGCATGTTGTGCATCTTCTACATCTGCTGTTTAACTGTGTGTTCACATCTTTCATTTCTGCCTCACAAAAAAGAAGGCAAAACAAATAAAATAATTGTATTATATTGCTGCTCTTTCTATCTTATTTAAGTGTCCTGAAATCGTCAGGATTGTCTTATTCTGTATCTAGTCTCATACCATTATCATTGTAGCTTCAAAATATTGTAAACTGGAATACTTCAAGTTTAGGCTAGGTGTCTTGTTAAAACTTTTCGAGTTTTCTAGGCAAAATATTATACCTGCACTCATGGGCACGTGGATCCTGGGGCTCAAACCCTGGTCCAGACCCTTACCCCATGCTTAGGGGGGAGGACTTGAACGAGGCTCGTTGACCTAGAGATTACTATATTTGCTTCTATGTCACTTATACTTTAACCGTACACTTCGAATTTGATATTGTGGTCACCTTTGTTTCTGAGGTATCAGCCAGAGATTGAGCTTGAGATTGTCCAGGCCTTATAATATAGCATCTGAATAAAGATAAACCTATAGCTACTACTGGTCTCATGTCAGCTATTTGCATCCCTGGTTCTGTTGTTTGATTTCCAACTATATAAACGCATTCTACCTTAGTAAACAGCTTTTGGTTCTTTGTTTAATGAAGGTCCAAAACTGTTGGCAATGTTCTGCTCTGGTTGTAACTGTTGGGATCGGCGCAGCGGAAGACATGATCGTTGAAATCAAAGCAGCCCAAGCGTTCTCCTTCAGATCCACGCACACAGGTTGAGAGAGAGAATCATAGAGAGATAAAGTTTTCTCATATTATCAAATTCTTCTTTCTCAAATGAAGTTCTGAGCTATTTATAATGGCTCCCTCAGAACTTCTCATGTGCTTATGCGTGGGATCTTTAGAGATCTCAAATCTCGGCCGTAGGATCACCATGAAAAACTCTTTTTCATTAACTCCCTTATATTCTGTATTCCGAATTTATAGGCTTCTACAAATTGTGATCATGTCCATTAACATATCACAATTGACCACCGAGACAGTGAGACTATTTTTCATGAAATCCCTTTTGCTAACAATTATTTGTTTATTTATCCTTACATCATACTATATTCCACATGAGCTAATAGGACCGGAATAATATCACTCATTAAGTCCCTAGCTCATATAATTCTTAATTCACAATCTGTAACTTGTTGGACTCTCAAATTGTTTCTAAAACAATTTCACAAATAAATATATAATATATATTAATTTTGAAAAACATTTTCGCAAACATCCACTGGCCAGTGATTTCTTTTCAAGTCCAACCCTATACAGATATATTGAATATACTGTCTCACAAAGAGACTGGTGGATTCCTTGTTGAGCATTTACACAAGCTCATTCATCATATACAAGACCCAACGTTGTCTGGAATATTTGACCTAGAAAGATCATCACCAAATAACTCGGTCAAAGTACAAGTACACAACAAACAAACCTGCATAAACCTCTCAGGTCTAAGGGTACAATAAACTAATTGTGCTGAATACCTTCTCTACATCAGTGATCACTTCCAGAAGGTATTCATATGCGATCTCGTTCAGTGCATGTACTCTTACAGTGCACCCACTCGTCTGCTTAAGGTCACTACCCCAATGACGGAGTCCATCATCCTATTTTTTAATAGAGGCACAACGAGTGTAGACCTATTTGTACATAAACATGTACCTCGGTCTAGAACAACGGTCAAGTGAACAAGGAACCGAAAAACCATACTCTCCGTCTTTGATTCATTAATCATCGGCATGACTTTTCTATAATTTCACTTACCAATATAACTGTGTAACATCTCATGTCACAACATTATACCCAATATGTAATAAATACATGTGAAGGTAAAATAAATAATTATCTTATAATTATTCTAATAATTGGTTTTGAGGACATATTTCCAACAATAACAAGGGCACCAATGGTGCGCTTGATGATAATGCGAGACCTCAGAAATTCATCAATGTTCTTCATGGCTTGGCAGACTGTGTAACATGCCATGGAAATGGTTTGCAGGTAAGCCTGTTATAAAAAAATTCCCCTCGTCCTCTTTTATTTTTCCTTTTGTCATTTCACGTTTTGATTCTGACAAATGGTGTGGACTTTGGAAATGGTTTTAAGTGGTTTATAAGGGCCTAGAGCCCATTTAGTTGGTTTGTAAGGGCATTGGGCCCATTTCCTTAGATTTTTAGGGCTTTGGGCCGTTAGTTTTGTAGTCGGCCCTTCAGGTCTGTCATGGTAAGCGCATTTTCTATTTTTTTTTTCTCTTATTTTAATATATTTCAGTTACTTTCCTAGAAAAAAAGTGGTGTCTGCGTGTTGATGGTTGACACTATATACAATATCGTTCTTGGAGGGAACCTTTTTGGCTAAGATCTGGCTCATCATATTAATCTGTTTTGTAACAGCGATCAGATACACAAGGCATTCACTTCTAGTGGCATATATGTTTGGACGTAGCACACTGGTATTTATTTGATTTTCATTTGGGGGAAGTGGGAGGGATAGGGGAGGCACTATAGAGTTGGGGGAATAAGCGGCAATGTCGAGTTCCTATAGAAGAATTAGTTTGCATGTGTAGCATTCAAGGTTGTGGTACTGTTGACAACTTGACTAAGAGGAATAGTATTCCTGTCATGACTGGATGAATAAATAAAAATTGGACTGAATGTACCAAGGAAAAAAATGATTGAACGAAAATTTTAACCCATTGGTGCTAGATGTGGAAAACCTCCGATGCATCAGTGCTTCAACACATGTTACCTCACTGTTTTCTAGACAGAGAAACAGTTCGAAGAGCTTCCGATTACCCATTTTGGAGGGGTAGAATGCTTCTGAGATCTGTGTTGGAGTTTTGATCCATCTCTCCCTCTGAGTTTTGAAATGTATATTTACTTTTCTATTTGGTACAAGGGCGACAATTAAGCAAACAAGAGGGGCATTTGGTACTAGCAGTATGCTTTTTCTTCATTAATATTGTGCCTATCCCAAACCAAAACACTCAATTGAAGAGTAATTATTGTTTTTGTGATTTCTCTTAAAATGCTTACCCAATGGTTCTGTTGGAAACACTTGCTGCTCAAATGAAATAAATAACCATACGACATATGTTTAAATGATCAGAACAAGCTATTTTATGGTTAGAATTTTAAACAATTGTGAATTCAGGAGTTGACACTACGTAGAAATGCCGTTATTGTGCTGGCTTTCTTAGCCTCATCTGGAAAACCTGGGTTTGAAATTCTTGTGAGTCACAAGCTTTACAGAGAGGCAAACTTTCTTATGTTGATTTTGCAAGTACTGGTATCAGAGATGGACATAGAAGCAGCAGCATTTGCTGAACCACCAGAAATTTTCAAAGAGAGGTAAGTGGTCTCTGGATGCCTCTAAACAATGACTTCCCATGTTGCTTCATAGTTGCAGACTCGGCTTTAATTTTTCTTTGTTGCATATAAATATTTGACTCTTATAGCTGATTGCAAGTTGCGTGAGATGCGACTTTTTAAGGCTCCCTACCATCTCTTCCCCCCTCACTACCCTCTCAATTTTGGCTTTATTAATAAATTTTTACCACTGAAAAATTATTTGGTACTTGGAGCAGAATGTGCATAATATTACTCTGAAATCTGAATCTAGGTATTATGATGTAATATTAGATTCCGTGTTAGCCACAACTATTAGTGATGCCATGATCAGTCATATAAAACAATTTCTTTTTGTTTGGACAATAAGTTTATGCAACCTACTTCAAAGTAAATTAATGGCTGCTTCAGCCATAACACAAGGAGCTCAATGCTGCAGATAAGTTGCAATTTAATTTACAATAACCTATTTAATGAACATGACATTTAGAAAAAGGAATCCTCAAAGTACTAATATGCTCTCCATTTTGCATAGAGTTGTAGTGTCTTGCTATTTTGATGTCTCCTATCACTGCTGGCAGCGTCCCTGTTTCCCTTTGTGACTTTGCCATTCTGACTGTAGTAGTGGTTGCCAGTCCAAGCAAGCGCAAACCTATATGCTTTAGTCAACTTACATGGATAAACACTTCTATACTTAATGTGGCAACATTTAAATGTAAAAGTGACAAAATCTTATCTAATCCAAAAATGGATTACCTTCTTGACGTCAGATACCGTGGATTTGTAAAAAGAGATCCATTACCTGCTATATATTGTGCAATTGGTTCTTGGTGGGGTTTATTACCTCATTGGTCTGTATATATATATTTCCTTTTTTTATTCTCGAGATTGTTTACCCTGATGATTTTCATGTGTAGGACGCTGCTTTTTCGGGAGGTGCTTATACTACTAAACAGACTTGTTTCCAACCCTGCATATTCTGTTTCTGCCTTGCGAGTCTTAATATGTCCCGAAAAGATCAGAGACATGGGCAGCCTGACAGCATGATTAGACAGATGAGGGGATCTGAAATTGTGAATTTAGCTCAAGTGTTCAAGAAAAGGGTTTTCACATATTTAGGAGATAGCATAACCTAGGAAAATCCCTTCCCACGGTTAAAAATTTTGTTTACCTCGGAGTTAGCTGCACTATGTAAGAATGACCACTACAATGCTGCAAAAATGAGAGGTAGCCCTAATTAGATTCACCCCTTTTTTTCCTTAATATTTTGGGTGGTGGCCATAAGATTGGGTTCTAATCTTGAAAGTTTTGGGTAGCCTCAGCAGCTGAACAACATTTTGTTCGACTTGGAGTGGATCATGAAGATGATACAGATCCCAAGTTTCTATCGGTTGTCGGCATGTATAATTCTGGCCTATTTTTTTTGTAGAAAACCCACCATACGTTATTGACCTTAATGTCAGTAGAGCTAATTAATATTTTGAATGTCAGCAGACGGAAGTGGTAACAATCAAACTTGGCCGGCTTTTCGTGGTAAAATGAAGACATTCAGGACAGATGAATGAGATCATTTTTCATATCCTTTGTATTGGATTAGAAATGCAGTGCTAAGCTCCACGGTGCATGCGTGTATAATCTGCACAGCTTGCATTATTATTAAAGCTCGATTTGAAATCCTTGGGCATCTCTTTGCTGATGATCATCTTACATCTACTAGTTCCGGAATGCAGTGTCTATTTTCAGTTCTTGGACCAGTATTTTGACTTCGCCAGTTTATGGCGTCGTGACCAGTAAAGTTCTTTCCACGGTCAATACACAAAAATCTGAAAAGTCGATCGTTATGGATCAGTTGCCCACATTACTAGCTCGGCCTCATCAATCATTGAAAATGAAGGCTTTTAAAAACACCAAACGCTAAGCTAAACCATTGAGGGCCTTAAAAAAGAACTAAAAGAGTTAATCGATACATCGCAATCATCTATTATACTTTTAACTGAAGTAATGTATCAGGAGACTAACTATAGAGGACTAAAGTATAATTCTAGAAAACCATTTTCTTCCTTTGAAACTGTGGATTTCTACCCTGTCGGACTCAGATTTAAAGACAACAATATATACAATAGCAATATTGCAGCATAAAATCATATCGATAAGATGAAAAATCAGCTTTGACAAATATCAAGAACCTCAACAATTCTATATAACAAGCATGACTGAATCTATAAAAATAATTGGTTTCAAAATTATCCAAACACAACATAGATCTATCGATAAAGAGATCATAAACAAGAATTGTATCAGTATGAAAGTTTATTACATAAATCCCATAGAATTGAAAGTATCACCATTCAGACATGATAAAAAGAAACATGGATTGAGGACTTAACACCCTTAATTCCTCCTAGAAATTCTAAAGATATCAATGAGAACAAGAACTCAAAAACCAACCAATGGAACAATCCGAGAGAATCAGTCTCTAGAATGATTGCAGAAAACTCAAAATCACTACAGAGACGTAATCCAATCTAAGGCACGCACATTCCAAATATAGCAGATAGTTGAAAAACTAACTTGAAATTTTCATGGAAAATGAAAAGTTGGAACAATCATTATTTGCATCTGCGTAAAAGTTACATAAAAGCAAAGTATAGCTCAAATGGTGAACTTTAAGCTTTATTACGGTGGAGTTCCACCGAGTGCTGATGAGCAATTATTCAAGTACTCCATGATAAAGTGTACAAATAAAGTTCACGGCCAAAAATACTACTTCCAATATGGAGGAAGTTCATGGCTTCGAGTGGGGGCAGAACCCTCTCCTTCGATCGATCTATATAGCGAGTAGACATCCCAGCCACCATCTCTCCAATAGGTAGAGTTAATCTCGGGTACATGTGCGACCTTCCAATAATCCCCACCTTCTATGTCTGGACGTAATTTCTCGACTAACTCATCAGGCATGTCGAAAAATTCCAGCAGTTTCAGCTTGCTAAGATGTTCAATACCTAATGGCAGCCTGTACAACGATTTGCAGCGCTGGAGTATTAGCTTTTCAAGGGAAGGCAGTGCTCCCATGTCTACTCTTACCATCTTCAGTTCATCCAATTTATCAAGGCCTAAAAACTGGAGCCTCTGAAATCCTTCAGCCTTAAAATGCAATGTCTCTCCCTCATAAACCTGCAGGAATTCCAGATGTACGAGATTGGGCAAATGTTGAAGCGATTCAAGTGGATCATCTCGTAGTTGACTCCACTTCAAAGATAACTTGGCCAAACTATGGAGAGAAGATATCCATTGAGGTAACTTCTCCAAGCGTCCTGACAAGTATAGCCGCTGAAGAGATGGAGGGGGGGAAGATAGGCATTCAAGATCGATGATCTCGTTCTCTTCTGTTGAAGTTATAGACAGAGTACGGAGGTTTGTTAGCTTTTCAATGGAAGAGCAAAGAGCAACCCCATTTTCTCTTCTGAACTTCACAATGCCTAGCCTCCGCAGTTGATTCAGCTTTCCAATCTCTATCATAATGACATCTCCACCCTGATCTGCCTCTATGAAGCAGAGCTTCTGTAAGGACCTGAGATTTCCTATTTGTGCCAAGGTCTTGAAACCATACTTGGAATTAAAGTGTGCATAAGATTGTACCTCATACCGATACACCAAAAGGTGGCGAAGTTTCTGAAGGTGTGAAATCTCAACCGGCATAACATTGATGCATGTATGTTTCAGATCAAATGTCTCCAGGCTCTGGAGATTCCCAATTGTTTTTGGAATGGCTTTTATCTTTGTGCCCCTCAAGCTTAGATATTTCAGATGCAACAGCTTGACGATTTCATTTGGAAACCCCTCTAGAGCTGCACCTTCCAAATCTAACACATTGAGAAGCTTACAATCAAGAACAGACAAACTGGGTTGAGAAGACGCAGAGAGTGAATCTACCCTTCGAAACATGAGCAAAGAACGAAGTCGAGAGATGCTCTGCCTATCGTGTAGATCCGGCATGGTTTTATGTATTGATAGACGACGAACTTTTTCTGGCCCCATCGTGTCTTGTCCTCGAGCTATTGTCACAAAGTTTTGGTCTCTCGACTTCCGAATGATTATTTCACGAAGCAGGTCATGGACGCGGCATGTTTTGATCCTACCTTCACTGGTTGTCCCGGCCACTTGGATCAGGCTTCTGTTCAAGAGCTCGTAGAGGTAGCCGTCTGCAACTTCTTCCAATGTCATTCCTTCTCTGGCTTTCACAAATCCCTCCGCTATCCATAACCGAATTAGTCTCATTTTGTCAATGAGATGGTAGTCAGGAAAGACGCTCAAATACAGAAAAGAAGACTTGAGATGGGAAGGCAAATCATAATAACTGAGTGACAGTATTTTTTCCATACTATTGAGCCTGACGTTTTCTTTGAGTTCGTCAGAAAGGCTACGCTGAATCATATCCCATTCCTCTATTCTCTCCTTGGTCGCCAAAACACCGCTGATTGTCACAATTGCAAGTGGCAACCCTTCACACCTTGCGAGGATACCTTCTGTAGGACTCTTCAAAGATGGAGGGCAAGTATCTTCACCAAAAGTCTTCCGGCAAAATAAAGTCGAGGACTCTTCACCAGACAAAGGGTTCAGAGGAAAGGCGTTACCATTGAACTCCTTGCAAGAGGCAGAGGCGACTTCAGAATTACGTGTTGTGAGCATTACTCGACTGCTACTGTTGTCTGGCAAGACATATTTTACAGCATCCCAATCATCTATATGCCACACGTCATCTAACACAATGAGGTACCTCTTCTGTTGCAAAAAGTTTTTGATTTTCGTTCTTAGCTGATCATTGCTCATGCCGTTCACTCTTTGAGGAACTGGTCTCTTCTTGACCTTGTACAGTTGCTGAAACATGTCTTTTAGGAGCTCTTCCATCTTATACGACTCAGAAACAGTAATCCAAGCACGGTATTTGAAGTGGAGCTTCACTTGTGCATCTTCGTAGACTCTCTTCACCAGGGTGGTTTTCCCCAAACCTCCCATTCCAACCACCGAAAAAGCTTTGCGTCCAGTGTCACCCTTGGTAAGCCAGCTGATCAGCTCCTTCTTGGGCTTATCGACGCCCACTAGATCAGCCTCTTCTACCAGGAGGGCGTCCTGTCGACGGTCATGGCGTCTTCTAGCAACATTAATATTTGCCTCAGCTAGTGTAGTTTCGCCTTGGAATCTCTGACGTCCCTCAGAGATGCTAGACATTCTGGATCTGATTTGTTGCATATCTAACGCAATCTGGTGTCGGGCTTTCAAGTTCCTTATGGAGGAAACAATTTTACCAAGAGAAGCATTTAAGTCGTGCCTAGAAGGATGTGTGAGGCGCATCCTGTATTCATCAAGAGCATCTTCAATGTCATGAGCCACGTCTCTCACTTGCTTCACCCACACATCGACTTCAGGACTCCTCTCTTCCATTTCATCAGCAGCTATTAGGAAAGCTTTGATTTGCTCGAATTCGTCTGCAATCCACACAGCTTGATCCTTGACCCCCGTCAGTAGTTTTACCTCTTCTTGAACCAAGGACGTGAGCTTGTCGAATACAGCGTCTACCGGAATTTCAGCCATTGTTTATGAATGTTTCTTGGGTTTTTAGTAAGCTTTTGTGCTTGAGACTGTAAAGGAACTGGGCTTTTGGAGAAGAAAGGGTAACTGGAGATTAGGTTTTTGTCTGTATTTGTGGGCTGCTCTTCATATGTAACTATTCGATGTTTGGACTCTGCATCTTATACTGTGAAGACATATAACCCCACCCGGATCAGATTGTAAAGCGAGGGAGAAATGGTCAAGTTTCCCAATACGCTCACCATCTGCACCTAATTTTCCATCCAATGAAGTGGTCAATAAATTCTTTTACTTCCGCTCCAGGCTACTTGAAATTTCTTTTTGGAAAGAGAATTCTATACACTTGTTCCTAACGTTATTACCTTGTAATTTCCTCTCTTTATTTCGTGCCCCTTGGTAAGGTTCCACGCTAGTCAAAACTGCCAACTTCTCTTCGCAGATTTGAGCTCCACCAGTTAGATTTCTCAATTTGAGTTGACAGCTTTTTGTGAATTTCACAATCCCACGTATTAGACCAAAATATTTTCATCAGGCGCCCCCTGAATTTCCGAAGCAACGTCGTTAGAACTTTCCACATATGTCTACTTCAAATAATAGACATCCTTATCAATTTGAACAAAACGTGCTTGCCACAAATTGTAGCCGCATAATCACCTTGACTTCATCAAGTCTTTTCGGTCCATAGATAATGCCGGCACTCGTGGTTCCCTCCACCTGCTGCCTGACTGTTTTGTGTGTAATAATAGTCGTACTTTGTGTATTTTCCAGGCACTGCTCTGGTTTCCTCTCTTTTGACATCATTAGCTATCAGCCCTTCGAAGTTTATGTTTAATACTTTCTGTGCATCATGGGTCATTCCAGCTTTTTGTCCGTCTTGGTTGTATGATCTTTTGGCTCCTTGTTAGCTAGTCACCTCTGAAGAGGGTTTGACTAGTTTTTTAAAAGCGTGTAATCGAAACCTTTGAACTTTTTTAAATTAATCAATGACATCAGCGGCTATGCTAAAAAACAAAAATAAAAAATGCCACTGGCGGTGTCGTCAAGTTATAAAGTATCTGGCATTCTTTGACCTACACAGCTTTGTAACGAAATAGAAGTTTCATTGTGCCTTGATTTTCCTTGACTGGCTTTGGATTTCTTATGAGGCAACGGGGAAAATTCTCTCGGAATATCCTACGATACCAACTAGGAAACTTCCAACGTGCATGTCATCAATCATGGTTCCTTGTATCTGGATCATGGTTCCTTGTATCTGGTTCCTTGTTCCTGATATCAGATATGCTCTCTTTTTTTAAAAAGACACAGCATTACGTACGTAACGAAGAGAGAAAGTGTCAAACGTGCTATTTTGCTGCCATTGAAGGAATTCTGAAATGTCCAGTAACAACGTCACCGAACCACCAGGTCAGGAAAATCCATAATCGATCTCATCAATTCAAATAGATGATCCCACCTCACAAAATCATATGCTTTTCTGAGACCTACCTCGAGAACACAACGAGGCAGACCTTTCATGGTTGGATGGATCAAGGAGTGTCTTAATTATTGACCAGGTTGATAATTGATAAAAGAGCTGATTTGGTCTATCCTTTTGAGTCTTGGCATTTTTTAAAGGAAAGAGACGGTACGCCAAATTTTATTCAAATCTCACTTGTATGGCGGATGAAAACAGTAGGTTTAAGTCTTGGCCTGCATTAGAGTCAACAGGCTTTTGTTCTTCTTTCCGCGTGTTGTTGCCAAATGTTATGGTTGACATATAGGACTCGGTCAATCACTCCTTTACAGTAGAAAGAAGGCAATGCAGAAGTGGATTGAACTCCAGCAAATTCTGTCTCCTTTACAAGCCCTTGTGACATGTTCACAAGATAAAGAGGCCGTTTCCTTTGTTAATAGCAAAAAGACATTACTCTAATCTAGTTTTGTTATATTAACAAATTAGATCTCTACATTAACTTTCATTGCTACGATTTTCTCAATGCTGACTTTTTTTTTCTAAACAAAGATGCTTCAATAAAATAAAAAACCACCGTTAAAGAGGATAAACCACCCTTTCTCAAGGTGGATCAAATACAACAGAGTGCTTAAGCAAAAAGGCAGGTAATTTGCAGCAAATTGATCCTGACCTATTGGAGTTGGATGAGCAGGTTGTGTTTACCAGGGATGGTGAGATGCAGCGTTTCCTTGTTCGTTGGGTAGGTCAACCAGATTCCGACTGCACCTGGATCACCAAACCTACTTTGCAGCAGATTGATCCTGACCTATTGGAGTACTACCAGAGCCGCCAGGAGTTCCACTCGACAGGGTCGAGTTTCTCCCACCCCGGGAGAGTTGGTGGGGACACCAGACGTAGGCCAGTGATTACACGGGTATATGGACGTAGGAGGAGGATAGCCCAACCCATGACATTATGGTTGGGAGATTGAGAGCCTATTGTTATTGGGCTTTGCTAATTGATTTTAGTATTTATTTCTATCTTTATGTGTTTCCAATAATTGTACTCTTATTATGCTTTTGGGTTTATTTTCTTTAGTGGGCTGTTGGCCCAAGTATTATTAGGGTTAGGGTTTACTCCTTAACCTATTTAACCATAATTTTCTATTGTAATGGCAACTTTTGATGAATAAACAACGATATTTTCTCCAAAGCTTTGAATTTCTTCTCTTCCCTCTCTATTTCTTTCTTCTTTCTCTTTTCTTATAGCTATTTTCTAAATCCCGATTGTGCCGCATTAACTTTGGTATCAGAGCAGGTCGTGATTGTTTTCTTAAACAACCACCGATCCTCAACCAACAGTTTCACAATCACCATAGTTTCAGCAACCACAGTTTCACAATCACCAACCGAGACCCATCATTTACCACCAGCAGTCACCACATCGCCCAAACAGTAACCCACAGCCAGCAACAACCACTGACAGAGAAGAGGAAGAAACATAATCAAAGATAAAATATGATTGAGGTTTCTCCGGTTAGAGGGACTTTGATGCAACACGGACACCATCAGCGACTGATGACCAGCGACCCCAGACAGAAACTCGATGGGCCTTAGAAACTTCTTGGATTTAACATTCCTCTTGAATTGGGTTGATAGCAGCAGCGATTTGGTGTTGCAGAAGTGCTTGTGACCGCTTCAAATACAAATGATTTTATTTAGAAATTTTCTTGGATTTGAATTTCTTCCCATTGGTTTGAGGCGACAAAATTCGGACACAAGACCTTTTGGGCTTTGAACCGTCGCTATCTTCTCGCCATCGTTTGTCGGCAACAGTGCAAATTCTGTTTGAAACCAGGCGCAACCTATTCACGAGAACGATTCTGGAATTTCTGGGTTTGGGCATTCCTTTTCAGTTTTAAGAGGCTTCTAGAATCTTCTTTGGTTTCTTGAAGTGATCGGACCTACAGCTAGTTATTTTTCTCTGGGCTCTACACCTGTCCAGCTCAATTGAATTCAAGTGGAGGCTCACTTAGAACGTCCGAGACAGAAGTGTCGTTCAACAACAGTGGGTTTCTTTTTACAACCCAATCAGCCAAGCTTCTAATTTGCAACACGATACACACTAGGCTCCAATAGTTTGGACATAATTTAATTTATCAAGCCCAACCAATTCAGCCCACCAGGTCCTTAATTTGGTTAATTTAACCACGATCAAGTACGTGAGCTTACCCTCTTTGGCTTAAATTCACTTGCTATTTAAAATAGTTTCAATTAGTTCTTGTGCTTGGTGTAATTTTCATAGCCTATTACCTTAAGCTCCTGATTATCATTTCCTTGAACCACATGCTTATTTGTGTGCCTAATATCGTTCTTTGAGAAAATTAATTGCTCTAAACACCTTGCCCAAAAAAAAGAGCCTTTTAATAACTAGTCATTTTATTAATTGTGGAGCTTTATCTAAAAATTGTGGGGATTTGTGACATGCATTGGTTACCCTCTCTACACTTGGGGTGTTGGCATTGTTAGTTAGCAATTATATCTGTTTTGGATTATGACATAAAAAAAATCAAAATTAATCGGCTAAAGTTAGTATTGGGTTTTACTCGCAAAAAAAAAATCTATTAATTTCATTTGCATTTTTGGCATTGTAATGGCATGCACCTGCGTAGTGGTCGCCTTTTTTATAGTACCTCTTCCCCACCTATCATGGACCCCAACCAGTTTGAGGTTTTTAGTAAGCAATTACAGGATCAATTGCAGAATATTACAAACCAGCTCACGATCCTATCAAATAGGGTCGCAGCAGTTGAAGATGTCCAGGATAGGGAAGAAAATTATGTTGAGAACCACAACCACCGTGATCCCCCAAACCATAGGGGTGGTGAGAACCACAACCGATTTAATGGGGAGTATGATCATGACCCTGACGAGAGAGTCATGGGGCATATTAGGGTGGATGCCCCAACTTTTGATGGTCGTCTAGACCCTTGGACCTTTACCAAATGGATGCGTGATATGGACCACTTTTTTGAGTGGTACAATCTTTCTGACAATAGAAAGATCAGATTTGTCAAGATGAAACTCATTGGCAATGCCCAACTTTTCTGGGAAAGCGTTGAGGAGCTTCTGACTAGGAGGAATGAGCCACCTATTACTGATTGGGTAGAAATGAAGCTTAGGCTTCAACAAAAGTATTTACATCGATCATATCGAGGTAATCTTTTGGATCAGTGGAACAATCATAGGCAGGGCAACAGACCAGTCACCGATTATGTAGCACAATTTGATGAATATAAGATGAGATGTGCTGTAGTCGAAGATGAAGCCATAACCTTGAGTAGGTTTAGGAGAGGACTCAATGATGACCTGAGGAGAGAGCTAGTTTTGCGGGGCTTATACCCTAGTCCAGGACTATGAGTTGGTCACCCAGACCCAGTTTACTAGGCGACCTGACACCCGAAGTACAACCACTAAGCCTCCATTTTCAGGTAATAGCTCCTTGTTAGGTCCCCCTCCCCGAAAAGCCAACTCAAATGGTCCTCCACTTAATAAGGACAAGGGAAAAGAGGTGATTAATGAGATGCCTAAGATGAATTCAAGGATTCAATGTTTCAAGTGCCAAGGATTTGGTCATGTGGCTGCCAACTATGCTAATAAGACTCTTGTTATTGTTGGTCCAGAGTGTTCAGGTGAGGAAGGAGATCAGGATAAGCAAATTTATGAACCGAACCTTGAGGATTTTGAGGATTCGGATGAAGAGTGTGAGGAAGATCCTAATTTTTTAGGGTGTATTCGAGCCATTTCAGATCTGAGTGAACAATCAGATGTTGATCTTGAGGTGCCCAGGATAGGAGTAGTCAGGTGTGCTCTCGCACAACCAAGAGAATCGGATGATTGGCGAAGGACTACCATCTTCCACACCTACATCAAGTGTGGAGATAAAAGTTGCAAGATTATCATTGATAGTGGAAGTTGTATCAATGCAGTCTCGTCCAATACCATTACCCGCCTAGGACTAAAGCATGTTCCCCATCCCAAGCCCTATAGTGTCTCCTGGGTTGACACGTCCTCAATCTCAGTGACAGAGAGATGTCTTGTCCCTATTCAGTTTCTTGATTATAAGGATGAGATATGGTGTGATGTTATTCCTATGGATGTAGGACATGTCATATTAGGTAGGCCCTGGCTTTATGATTTGGATGTGACAATTAGTGGGCGCTCAAATGCATGCTCCTTCACATTTAATGGAAAGAGGATTCAAATTAATCCTTTAGCCCCAAGGTCTAGTGAGAAGGCTAAGCAAAAGGAAATTGTGAGGGGAAAGGGGTTAAATATCATAAGTCCTAGGGAATTTGAGAAGGAGGCTACCAAAGAATCCATCATGTTTGCCATAGTTGCCAAAGAGACTTCCAAGGACTCTCAAGAAGAACCACCTGAAGAAGTAGCTTCTATTCTTACAGAATTTTAGGATGTCTTTCCCTGTAGACCTTCCAGATCATTTACCTCCCATGCATGATATCCAGCATGCCATAGATCTTGTTCCAGGAGCAACTTTGCCCAACTTGCCCCATTATAGGATGAATCCCATTGAACATGCTGAATTAAAGAGGCAAGTAGATGAACTCCTCAAGAAAGGATTTGTTCGAGAGAGCTTAAGCCCTTGTGCAGTGCCAGCTCTCCTGACCCCTAAAAAGGATGGTTCTTGGAGGATGTGTGTGGACAGTAGAGCCATAAATAAGATTACTGTGAAGTACCGCTTTCCCATTCCTAGACTTGATGATATGTTGGACATGATGACAGGTGCCACAATCTTTTCTAAGATTGATTTGAAGAGTGGCTACCATCAAATTAGGATCCGTCCTGAGGATGAGTGGAAAACTGCCTTTAAGACAAAAGATGGATTGTATGAGTGGATGGTCATGTCATTTGGTCTTTCCAATGCTCCGAGAACTTTTATGAGAGTGATGACCCAAGTCCTTAGGCCTTTCATGGGTCAGTTCCTAGTTGTGTATTTTGATGACATTCTCATATATAGTAAGACTAGGGAGCAACATTTAGGACATCTCACTCAAGTTTGTGCTACCCTTAGGAAAGAAAGCCTGTTTGTGAACCTTAAGAAGTGTTCCTTTTTCACTAATAGAGTTGTTTTTCACTATATATATATATATATCATTGAAATTCATTTAATCCTTTAAGATATTTTATTTATTCTTTTCCTTTACTAATATTCAAAACTTAGTTTATTAAATCATTAATATTTTTATTGCAATATAATATATATATATCCATGTACATGCCTCGATTAGGGTTTAATTAACACCCACGGATTTAGAATTAAACCTAAGTCTCTTATTATTACATGTACTCCATTAAAACCTTATATTAAACTATTTAAAAAAATTAATCACGATTAAATCTTAACTTGGACTTTAAACCTCAATTAATCCCGAGTACTAACCCTAACTAGGGTTCTAAATAATATTTTCATTACATGATCATGGTTCTTCAATATTCATTCCAATTATCCTAAATTCTAATTTCCTTATCCATCACAACAATGATAATCCATTAATCATAAATTACACTTAGGGTTTCTACACATTAGGCATTCGGCCAACACCAAGTTCTATGTGTTCTTTAATCACAATTTATCTCCAATGGTGACCCCATCCTCCATTCAACAGGTTCACAACTTAGGATCTAAAAATCAAAACACAAACACAAGTTATCACCCATAGCATTATTCGGCCAACACCAAAATATCACATCACCACTAGGTTTTCTTCGGTTCTTTTGCTTTGCATGCATTCTTCACATTTCAAGGTTATTTTTCATGCAATAGATTACTAAACTTACATATAATATGGCCAACCAACAGATCCAAGCATATATAAAATCATTCTCAAAGATTTAGGGCACACATGGTTCGGCCACACACCAAAACATCACATTTTTCATACCAAAATCACAACATGCATATCCTTTGCATTTTATCACCTATCTTGCATGTATCAACTTCATATCTTCATCATCCATAACCAACATGACTAGATCTACACTTTATACACACTAACATCCATAGATCTAAGGAAAATATTTAATTTGCAACCAACCAACACAACAAGACCTAGATCTAACTTCCTTTGCAACCAACCAACACAACAAGACCTAGATCTAACTTCCTTTAACAAGCATTGTTCTCCATTTGCATTTTTCTTCACATTCAACCTTAGATCTAAGGTTTTCATGGTTAGATCTAGCATTTAAACAACCTAGGGTTCTTAAGCATTCAAGATCTATACATAAAACCATTCGACCATCTTTATACTAAACCAACAACATCACATTTGGTCTTACCTTGTTGACTATCCCAAGCTTGAGTACCTAGAAAATAAAATGCCTTAGGTTAGTATTTATGAAACTTTAGGTAAGATCATCAAATAGAACCAAGCTTACCTCTACCTTTACCAACTTTTCCTAAACTCCTCTTTCTTCCAAGTTTCAGTTCACCCTCCTTAGAAAATATCCAAGCTTGATTTGAGGAGCTAATGTGGGTTCTATGGTGGGTAAAAGAATGTGGTAAGCTTGAAGAGAAATGAGGCTAATGTTTAGAGTTTTTCAAGGAAAGGATGGGATTGCACCAAGAGAGATTTGGTAACTACAAAAGAGGTCTACACTTGGGCTTTTAGAATGTGATTTGGAAGGCAAGAAGAGTGTAGTTTAGAGTGCAAGATGAAATGAGCAAACCTTGAATCCTAGAGGGGTGGTTCGACCAAGGGAAGAAAATGGGAGAGAGTTTGAGAGCAATGCAATATTCGGTCAAGTGAGGGAGAATTGAAGAGTGAGGTGAAGTGTAAAATTCGAGGAAGGCATTTGCAAATGTGAGGTGTGAGAGAATGAGTCTCCCAAGGAGAGTAAATGCTATGACACATGACTTGAGGTGTTGAGATGACAAGAGGGAAATTTGAAAGAGGAAAAGGGGATGCATGGGGGGTCTTGGCCGACCAACATGGGTTCTAACCTCTCTCTCTCTTCTTTTATTTCTTTTCACCTTTTTATCTCACATCACTTGTCTCCTAAAGCATGTCTTTGAATTGATTTCTCTCTCTCTTTCCCCCAATGCATGTGGTCTCTACGTGAATCATCCTTTCTCCTTTGCTTTTCTCTCTTTTTTCTTCCATGTGTTGTCTTGTCTCAATTGAATGCATCTTACACCTCTTACACCTCTTACACTTCACATGGCATTTCATTTTTTGGCTTTTCCAATTCACTACTAGCCCTTTCACGTAAAAGCCATCCCATTTACTTTGTTTGGTTGCTTTCCAACCAACCTAGTTACTTCAACATTTAAATTGCAACTAACTTTCAACTTGGTTACTATCTCACCTAACTTATCACTCATAAGCTCTCTAGCTTATCTAATCCATTCCAATAGCTTATCATCTCATAAGCATGATATCTTATCCTATGATATCTTATCCTATGATAATGGCCCTAGCCTATCTCTACAATAACCACAAGGACTTATCACCCTAAAAGTTTCCTAACCTATCATCATGCTTGTTTATCACTATGATAAGCAAGTGTGCTTATCATTTAAATCTTTCTTAAATCTTATCACATTTTACATAACTTATCATTTAATATTCTAATGAAAATTCTATTACTAATCTAGGCCACAAGGTAATAATATATGTCACATATAAAAGACATAAAAAATTCAATCAATGTCTTCAAAAGAAATTCATGATTTATCCCTTAACTATTTTCGGCATATATAAGGAAATCTTTAAGTCATAATTTAAATTTTATTGTCCATGAAACATATTGTGAGACCCCGAAAAATCAGTACGTACTCCGTTGTAAGCTTAAGGATTTGGTGATTTGTTTTGAATTAATGGAGGTCATGGTATGATCTAAATTTAATGAGCATTATGGAATTTCAATGGATGAGGTTTAAATTTTAAGGTAGCCAACTTTAAGTTGCTGAATTTTTATTTCTTTTCAATATCCTTGATTATTTTAGAAGGATTATCTTATGGATGATGTTATTGGGCTGCTAAGAATTTTATGTTGGGCTTTAAAACCCAAGGCAATGGGCTGATGATGGGCTACTCTTACTTGGCCGAATATTAGGTGTAATTGGGCCATTGAAATTTTGTTTATGGGCTGCCCTAATATTTGAGATAGTGGGCCCTTTGGATTGTGATATTGGGCTGCTATAAGACTTAGAATATTAAGTGGATATTGGGCCTTTAAATTTACGATAATGGGCTTTAAAATAATCATGAAAATAGGCTTTAAAGTCATGGTATTAGGCTGCCATGAAGTTCATAATGATGGGCCTAAGGATTTAAGTTGTTGGGCCTTAGCCTTTGGGCTTATGAATTAGAATTTAAGCTTGTGATGTTGGGCCTTGGACCAATGATAATGGGCTGCCTAATTATATTGGGCTTTAAACTATGATAATGGGCTACCATTAAATTGTGTTGGGCTTTAAGGACTTAGGTCATGGGCCTAGTTTCAATGATTCATGATATTGGGCCTAACTATAAGGATTGGTGTTATTGGGCTTGTGATTGGAATTAAGGTTTAGCCTAATGGGCCTTGAATTATGATGTTGGATTAGCAAGCCCATTAAGTAACCATGAACCCATTTAGTTGGATTTCAACCAAGTGAACTAGACTAGTTCTAAACCAAGGGATACAAGGGGACAAGATGTGACAATTGGATGCAAGTAAATTTGGAAGAAAAATCTCCCCTTTGACCGAACCTAAGGCCAAGTTCATGCTCCCTTGCTTTTTGGCTTTTCATTTCACACCCATCACACTCCCTTTTCACTTTATTTGTGTCACTTCACTTTATTTGAGTCATTTTGGTCGACCAACACAAAGCCAAGACAAGAGAAACACAAAGCTAAAGAGAGAAAGGGAGAGGAGGAGAGAATCAAGGGTGAACCGAAAGTTTTGAACCAAGAAGTGAGGTTTTGAGCTTGAACCAAGAGGGAACTTGTGAGAGAGGAAGGAGAAGAAGGAAGAAGAAGAAGAAGGAGGTAAAGAAAAGGAGAGGTCTTGCAAGGAAAAAGGAAGGGAAAGCAAGGAGACAACAAGGTAAAGTCCGAATCTCACCATTTTTCCTTGTTGGCCGATAAACTATTATTGGCCATGATGTGTGTAAGTTTAGTAACCTTATGCATGAAAATTTACCATGAAGTGTGAAGGATGCATGCAAAGCAAAAGAACCGAAGAAAAATCTAGTTGTGTTGTGATATTTTGGTGTTGACCGAATGATACAATGTGTGATATCTTGTGTTTGTGTCTTGATTTTAGATCCTAGGTTGTGAAATTGTTGAATGGAGGATGGGATCACCATTGGAGATGAAGTTGTAATTAAAGAACACATAAAATTGGTGTTGACCGAATGTCATGAGGAAGAGAAACCCGAATTGCAAGCTTGTAACAATTGGAAATTATGTTTGCTTGTGACGAATAGATAAAGTTAGGGTTGTGGCCAAACGGATTAAAAGATGTTAAGGCTTAGAGGATCGAGTTAAAAGGATTAACAAGCCTTGTGATGTTAAGCATGAATTAAGGATGCAATTGGGATGAATGAGCTTTGTCCGAAATTTATTGAATGCAAGTGAAGTGTAATGCTAAGGATATGGATAGCAAGAGAACCTTGATCACATAAGGAGAAAATACAAACCCAAATCAAGGTTAATGTCTCGGGCTGATAGGTTTAATATCCAAGCCAAGGGTTGTTAATGGTTGAGGTTAGTGATTTATTCAGGTAAAGATTTAACTGAATTGAACACGAAGAAGGTGAAAACAGCAACCTTACACGTATCGAAGGACAGTTTGTTACAAGTACTTTGGGGAATCAAGATTTTGGCCGAATGATCAAACCTAGGTCTTATGTTATAAGTCGTCTTACACATAAATAAACTCATTTATGATGTGGTTCAATAGTTCGGGTGGCATTAGTTAGTATGAATAACAGAGTCTAATGGTATCAAAGCTATGAATGGAAATTGCAAGTAAGATAATTAGGTGCTGGCCGAACCTTATGAGACAAAACGGAAGTCAAGTTGTAAGGATAGAAGAAGCCTTAACTATACTATGCGAATATGAAATAGAAGAATGTAAACAGGTCAATCAGGCATGGGAAGTGATGAATTTAGAAACGATTAATCTTAATGCACGAAATGAAGGAAATAGTTAAACTTGAATCTTAGTACGATTAGCTTGCTGATTAGAGTTCTAAGTAAGAATGGAAATAAATTACAATGGAGATAAGTGATTAGATAATCTAAGCTTTAATCAGTAGCTGAAATTGGAGGAATGAATGAGGATTTGAGTGATCGAGAGATTTGTAGTATTAAGAAGTTAATGTATAATTTCACGTAAAGTTTCAGATATGAGCTTTGAAACTAAGATGGTATATGATACGTTGTATGCTCTGTTGGAAACCATCGTGATTGATGGAAGTATAAGGTTAAGAAGTGGACAAGCAGAGAAGTCGTGCGATGTGTCGACACCCTGGTCCTATGTGACGACACCATCAACATTAGGTTTCCTTAAACAGTTCATAGAACCGAAGCGTATCGATATTCTTTATCTGATACTCAGTATATTGAGAAAGAAACCTATTCTTTGTAGGCAAAGAGCCAAGTGAGAACCGAGAAGATTGCAAGGACTACAGTAAGTGAATCTTACACTTTTATGAAAACTGGAATGATACACTGCATGTTTTATTGTGCATGGCAAGATGTTTTTAATACAAGTGACATGTATTGTGCATATAGAATGTTTCAAGTACGCATGATGTTTCGAACATGTCATAGCATGATCATTTGCATGAACGCATGAGAGACGTTTTGATGCAAATGAAATTACGATGTTTTCAAGAGTGGCATGGCATGTTCATTTCATAGAAACATGAAAAGTTGTTTTATGCAAATGAAAGAGAATTTATGTTATGATTAAGCCCAAAGGCTTTGGTTGAACCCGTACCAAGTTAAGTGAGGTTCGACATCCATGCCGAGGGACGTTGTTCGTGAAGGAAGGATGGATGGAACCTAAGACATCCATGCCGAGGGACGTTGTTCGTGAAGGATGGATGGATGGACGCCCATACCGAGGGACGTTGTTCGTGAAGGATGGGTTAGTCCGTGAGGTATGTGCAACCACACCGAGGAACGTTGCTCGAGAAGGTGTGGCACCTCCAAGGGTCATGTCTAGCCACTGAAGGACGAATGCGAGAAGGTGTGCTAGCTTGACCGTATGTAAGGTCTCCAAGGGAAATAGGGGACAGTTCCGATGGGAACAGCACAACCCTGACTTCAGGGGGGTTAAGGTTGTGTTTGTGTTGTAAAATTTTACTGTTGTTAAAATTTTAGGTATTGGGTTTAGTGAAAAAGTGAAGAGAGAGATAATTTTTTTATATTTTTTTGTAGTAAATAGTAATGATTTGATGGGGAGAGAGAGATTATATTGTAATATTTAATTGTGTTAAAATTTTAGGGTGGGTAAAATTTTGGTACACAAACGCACCCTAAGTGGAGCGAATAAGCCCACAAGTATGAATAAGAGATTTTCAAGGGCCTGAGGCCAATTTCAAGTACAAGTTATGAAAGAAATATTTTCAAGGGCATGGGGCCAATTTCGAGATTTGAAATGCATTGGAAAAGGCCAAGAGTGGCAAGAGATTTTAGTGCATGACATGTGCATCACGGAGCATGCATATGCATCATGGTTTTTATGCACTATCTCATGACTTACAGTTATGCATTTCTTTTCTTAACTCTACAGTGTATTGAAGTATGTATGTTTTTAAAGCCATGTTTTACCAAAGTTCATGATTTAAACTGTTGTTCCTTACTGAGTCTTTCGACTCATAGTTTTTAAATCGTATCATTCCAGATCCACAAGATAACTGGGAAGCAGAGGAGTATCTCACGTAGAAATCCTGGAAGTTTGGGAATTTGAGCCGGAGTTGGTGAACTCCGAGGTAGCACTAGTGAGTGCTAGTTTTGATTGAGTGGCAGTATGTTGCCCTAGTACGTTTTGTATAAGTTTGTGAACAAAATGCAATGTATAGACTTTTATGAATTTTGATGCGTATACCGAGAGGTTGTGATCATTGAGCTTGTATCTCAGCCAACATGTGGATCCTGAGTGAGTCATCCTATATGTGTAAAAAAAAAATTCCGCTGTAAGAGTTAATGTAAGTAAGAACGCTGGAGTGTTCCCGGGGAATGCTCGAGGCTGTCACGGTCCCTGCGGGATGGCGTTCAGGGCGTGACACATATTAAGTAAATGAAAAATATAATTTCATAAGAGAGAAACTTACTTGCAAATTTCGGCTCCTTAAAGAAAAATATAATTTAAACTTTGCATAAAATGACAAGAAAATTATTTAAGAAATTTCATGAAATAAAATCTCATTTTTAATCAAAGTACCATAACATAAGGATTAGGCCATACATTGGCCAAAAACATGGCCCCATGATGAAATAAAAGCTAATACATTGGAAAATAAAAGATAATACATAAGAATTAACGTAGGAGAAAATCGGGGTCTCACATACTCGACCTATGATAAAGAATTCTATGCGGTAGTGTAAGCCTTACGCCATTGGCGTCACTATTTACTACCGCAAGAATTTGTCCTTTACTCAGACCATGAAGCCCTACGTTACCTTAGCTCACAGAAGAAACTCAATTATAGGCATGGTCGTTGGGTTGAGTTTTTACAAGCCTATTCTTTTGTACTTAAACATAAGTCTGGAGTTGAGAATAAGGCAGCTGACGCACTTAGTCGTCGGGTTACCTTACTCTCCATGATGAGTGTCAAGATTGTAGGATTTGAGAGGCTCAAGGAGGACTATGAGTCATGCCCTGACTTTGGGGAAATTTATATAGCCTTACAAAATGAACATATCACTGTTGTTGATGGTTATTTCCTTCAAGATGCGTATTTGCTTCGTACCAACAAGCTTTGTATCCCGCGGACATCTGTGTGAGATTTCCTGATTTGGGAGGTTCATGCAAGAGGCCTCTCAGGACACTTTGGGCGGAATAAGACTATAGAGGAGGTGGAACGCCAATTTTATTGGCCGATTTTGAAGAGGGATGTTGCTAAATTGGTTGGTCGGTATCGAACCTGTCAATTGGCTAAACATAGGAAACAAAACACTGGCCTTTACACTCCTCTTCCAGTACCTGATTGTCCTTGGCAAGATGTGAGTATGGATTTTGTACTCGGGTTGCCACGAACCCTGAAGAAGCATGATTCCATTTTTGTGGTGGTGGATCGCTTCTCCAAGAAGGCCCACTTTATTCCTTGTGCCAAAACCTCAGATGCGTCTAAAGTTGCTAAGCTTTATTTCGATGAGGTTGTGAAACTATATGGTCTTCCCAAGACCATAGTGTCTGATAGGGATGTTCGTTTTATGAGTTACTTTTGGAAAACCCTTTGGCACATGGTGGGTACCAAGCTGAAATTTTTCACTGCTTATCACCCCCAGACAGATGGCCAGACAGAAGTGGTCAATCGTAGCCTAGGAAATCTTTTGAGATGTTTGGTAGGTGACCACCATAGGAGTTGGGATTTGATCCTCCCTACTGCCCAATTTGCTTACAATAGCTCAGTCAACAGGTCCATAGGCATGAGTCCTTTTGAGGTTGTCCACGGATATAAACCTAGAAAGCCTTTAGACCTCCTCCCCATGTCTCCTCATTCTAGGGTATCTGAGTCTGCCGAAGCTTATGCACGACATGTTCAAGAATTGCATCATGAAATTAATAAGCAAATTCACGCGAGTAATTCCCAATACAAACTTAAAAGTGATATTCATAAAAGACATCTCGAATTTAAAATTGGGGATTATGTCATGATTCGAATTAGACCTGAACGGTTCCCCTCTGGTTCCGTTCGGAAGTTACAAGCTCGTAGTGCCGGCTCATTTCAAGTGTTGCAAAGGGTTGGACCCAATGCTTATGTCATTGACCTTCCACCTGAATATGGTATTAGCTCCACTTTTAATATTGAGGATCTAGTAGCTTACAAAGGTCAACCCATAATCCCAGAGGATCTTTTTGAGGCCTCTTCACCCGACCCCACCACTAACCACATACCTGATCCAATCCCATTGCCCTTATCACCAGCACAAAAAGAACAAATTGATGCTATTTTGGATGAGCAGGTTATGTTTACCAGGGATGGTGAGATGCAGCGTTTCCTTGTTCGTTGGGTAGGTCAACCAGATTCCGACTGCACCTGGATCACCAGAGCTACTTTGCAGCAGATTGATCCTAACCTAATGGAGTAATACCAGAGCCGCCAGGAGTTCCACTCGACAGGGTCGATTTTCTCCCACCCCGGGAGAGTTGGTGGGGACACCAGACGTAGGCCAGCGATTACACGGGTATATGGACGTAGGAGGAGGATAGCCCAACCCATGACATTATGGTTGGGAGATTGAGAGCCTATTGTTATTGGGCTTTGCTAATTGATTTTAGTATTTATTTCTATCTTTATGTGTTTCCAATAATTGTACTCTTATTATGCTTTTGGGTTTATTTTCTTTAGTGGGCTGTTGACCCAAGTATTATTAGGGTTAGGGTTTACTCCTTAACCTATTTAACCATAATTTTCTATTGTAATGGCAACTTTTGATAAATAAACAACGATGTTTTCTCCAAACCTTTGAATTTCTTCTCTTCCCTCTCTATTTCTTTCTTTCTTCTTTCTCTTTTCTTATAGCTATTCTCTAAATCCCGATTGTGCCGCATCACCGGCACTCGTGGTTCCCTCCACCTGCTGCCTGACTGTTTTGTGTGTAGTAATAGTCGTACTTTGTGTATTTTCCAGGCCCTGCTCTGGTTTCCTCTCTTTTGACATCATTAGCTATCACCCTTCGAAGTTTATGTTTAATACTTTCTGTGCATCATGGGTCATTCCAGCTTTTTGTCCGTCTTGGTTGTATGATCTTTTGGCTCCTTGTTAGCTAGTCACCTCTGAAGAGGGTTTGACTAGTTTTTTAAAAGCGTGTAATCGAAACCTTTGAACTTTTTTAAATTAATCAATGACATCAGCGGCTATGCTAAAAAACAAAAATAAAAAATGTCACTGGCGGTGTCGTCAAGTTATAAAGTATCTGGCATTCTTTGACCTACACAGCTTTGTAACGAAATAGAAGTTTCATTGTGCCTTGATTTTCCTTGACTGGCTTTGGATTTCTTATGAGGCAACGGGGAAAATTCTCTCGGAATATCCTACGATACCAACTAGGAAACTTCCAACGTGCATGTCATCAATCATGGTTCCTTGTATCTGGATCATGGTTCCTTGTATCTGGTTCCTTGTTCCTGATATCAGATATGCTCTCTTTTTTTTGAAAGACACAGCATTACGTACGTAACGAAGAGAGAAAGTGTCAAACGTGCTATTTTGCTGCCATTGAAGGAATTCTGAAAAGTCCAGTAACAACGTCACCGAACCACCAGGTCAGGAAAATCCATAATGGATCTCACCAATTCAAATAGATGATCCCACCTCACAAAATCATATGCTTTTCTGCGACCTACCTCGAGAACACAACGAGGCAGACCTTTCATGGTTGGATGGATCAAGGAGTGTGTCTTAATTATTGAACAGGTTGATAATTGATAAAAGAGCTGATTTGGTCTATCCTTTTGAGTCTTGGCATTTTTTAAAGGAAAGAGACGGTACGCCAATTTTTATTCAAATCTCACTTGTATGGCGGATGAAAACATTAGGTTTAAGTCTTGGCCTGCATTAGAGTCAACAGGCTTTTGTTCTTCTTTCCGCGTGTTGTTGCCAAATGTTATGGTTGACATATAGGACTCGGTCAATCACTCCTTTATAGTAGAAAGAAGGCAATGGAGAAGTGGATTGAACTCCAGCAAATTTTGTCTCCTTTACAAGCCCTTGTGACATGTTCACAAGATAAAGAGGCCGTTTCCTTTGTTAATAGCAAAAAGACATTACTCTAATCAAGTTTTGTTATATTAACAAATTAGATCTCTAAATTAACCTTCATTGCTACGATTTTCTCAATGCTGACTTTTTTTTCTAAACAAAGATGCTTCAATAAAAAAAAACCACCGTTAAAGAGGATAAACCACCCCTTCTCAAGGTGGATCAAATACAACAGAGTGCTTAAGCAAAAAGGCAGGTAATAAAGGTAAAGCAATACAACCAAAAGACCTAGCCAAATGATCCGCATAAACGTTCACTTGGCGTGAAACTTTAGAAAAGCTCCACGATGGGTACCCAACCGCCATATCACGAATGGCTTCAAGACAGCAATCAACATCCTCATCATAGGACAAGGAGGGATCACATATACCTTATATAGCAGGAAGTCAATCACTCTCAAACATCACATTAGACAAACCCCTCGCCTTTGCCTCACCAACTGCCATTCGAATTGCTAGCGTCTCAGCCTTGAGAGGAGACATGCAAGGAAAGATCTCTGATCGTGCCTAAATAGTAGAGCCCAAGATGATTATGGCAAATACAAGCCAAAGCAACAAACGAATCCCTAATCACTGCATCAGTGTTGATCTTGAAGTAACCATCTGGGGGAGCAAGCCATATTTTCAAATCCTGCTTAGCTCTCTGACCCCACGCCATCAAGTGCTGTAAGTGACTCCTCTTGATGCGTTGAAAGATGCTATTAGGGTCAATCGGGGTATTAGTATGGACCTTCTGGTTTCGAGCGAACCAAATATTATCCATAGCGATGGCAGCGAGTGCTCATCCGAGGTGCAGATACCCAAGTAACCGACTGGATTAAGAAGTAGCTTGATCCAATCAATCATAGAGAAGCTCATCAGAACCACCATATGAAGAGGCCAAGGAGCCCTTCACCAGATACTCTGAGCTACCGGACAAGCAATGAATAGATGCTCAGTGGTTTCCTCTGCACCCTCACACAATTGGCAGCAAATGGGACAACATGGGGACCGAGTTTGCTGCTCTCAAAGGATGTTGTGGAATTTTCACGTGTGAGCCAAAAGGGGGCAGAGTTGTAAACCAGGCTATCAATAATATAAACCTCACAGATCAACCATGTTTTTTTTAGATTTTTTTTTCAAAGAAAGGAGGCTGGTAACTTTGAAATTTAGTAGGAACTCACACTTATGACAGATGAATACCGTGATTATATCCAAAACTAGATTAGACTCTCAAAAACAAATAAAGCACCCAAAGCACCAAGAAATAAATTAAATAGCAAAACAACAACAAAAATGAACAAACCTAAAATCAAACATTGGCGAAAATCTTATCAGGACGAAGAATACCTCTTATACCATACGACAGAGCATCAAGACCCACACAATGAACCTGCTGACCACCAACAGACTGCATCATCTGATAAACTTCATTGTCACTAAAATTGACATTCCTTTCTAAAGCCCCCTCCTTAGCTAATAAATATGTCGCCAGATTACCGGCCCTCATGCAAAATATAAAACATGTTAGATAGGGCTTGTAATCTTCTGAGATGCTCATTGCCTTGTTAGAAAAATGATTAGGCTGGTTAAATGTTAGATTGAAGGGAAAGATAGACGGTTAGGTTAATATGATTTCAAAAAGAGAATATTGTTGCTTAAACTTTGATCATGAGCATATGAGGTTGAAATAATGCATTCCATATGGTTTAGATGGTTGCTGGGTGTTTTGCATTCCATATGGACGATTTTTCTTTTCTTTTTGGGGCCGAAAAAAAAATCGATTATTTGGGACGGTATTGGGTACCTTCCAAAAAAGAGGCTTTTAGGAACAAATTTGTTCATCCCTAAAACTCTGTTCGAACAAACACATGACCGTTAGAACAGTTGGGAATGTTTTGGGACGAAATCTTATTGTGTCCCAAAAAAAATTTTTCGAACGCTTATCACTTACCGTTCGAACACTTATTACTATGCGTTATAATGCTTTTAAATATTGTTTGAAGGGTTTTTGAATGAAAATAAAAAAAATTAAGCGGCGAAACAGTACATTGGAAGTATTGTAACTGTTAGAACGGTGAAAATAGTAAATCAAATAAAATGAATTAAAAATAAAATAGTGCCTTATAAATATTATATAATAGTACGTTATACATATTATATATAGTATCTTGAACATATTATTTAATATATAGTAACTTATACATATTATCTAATAATACCTTATACATGTTATATATGTAATATATAGTACCTTATACATATTATATATGTAATATATAATACCTTGTAGATATGATACATATTATATACGTAATACAATAGTATCTTATACATATTATGTTGTTAGCCCAAGGTTGCTCCTTGAGCTATCTAACTCGATTTGATGATAACAAATGACAAAATGCTTTGAAATATTTTTAGGATACGTGGTTGTCAATCCACTAGTCAATTGCGAGTACTCAATTGTGTTTATACATCTCTTTAATTCATTATGCCCTATATTTGATTTAAACACCATGGCTTGCACCTAAACTATGATATTTTTCATTGTAGAAATTTTCATGTTGAAACGAAACGAATTGCATATCAAAAAACACTGAAAAACTTTATTTTCCAATATAGTGTTGACATAAGGTTAACATGGTGTTGACACATAGCACAGAAGCCAAAATTGTCGTTTTGATAGTGTCGACACATGGGAAGCACAATGTCTACACATATGAAGATGTGTCCACACATGTTGAAGGAAGTGTCAACACATGCCAAATGCACCTACGAGTCAGGTCCAGACTTGATGAAGGTGTTGACACATAAGCATCTGTTGGAAATATGCCCTCAAAACCAGTTATTGAATAATTATGAGATAATTATTTATTTATCGTCACATGTATTTATTACTTACGTTCTCTCTCTAGAATTCTCTCTCTCAAGAACTGTGTGCGTGGATCTGAAGGAGGCAGAACGATTAGGCTGCTTGATTTCAACGATCCAAGAATTTTCGTTGCGTGATTCTTACAGCATGTGTGTCGACACATGTTGCGGGAACTCTGTTTTTAAAAAGATGACTCAGCACGGGAATCAAGACATTATGACACTTAGGGAACCTCTCCAAAATTTCAAAAAGGCCCTTGGGACTCCCTAAGATTGATACCTATAAAGGGAACTCTATGGAGAGAGAAAATAAATCTTTTGCACACCTTTTGGCTCTCCTACATCATCAATCTTGACCTACCTCCAAAAAGTGAAAGAAAAACACAAAAGACGAGGGTTGCACGTCTTCCAACAGATCTGCTATTGTCTTGCTGTCATCATCATCAGATCGTGTTTTGAAGCCATTTATTGAGCTTTATTTTTCTGATCTAGCTTTGAGAGCTATTGTTTATTCATTCCTATCATTAAATTTTGAAAACCTTTTAAGTGTGGGATACACTTGGGCCTTCTCACGAGGATAGTAGAAATCTCATAGGCTACGAGATTTACGTACAAGTTGAAGAGTGAACTCGGAAAAACTCTTGTAACGATCACTTAAAACCTAAAATGTAAGTTGTAGATACTATTGGATTATAGTGGAGAAGCCCAAGGAAGACAATAGTCGTAGGGGTGGATGTAGACAATTCTTAGCCAAACCACCTAAAAAATATGGTGTTATCTCTCTTCCCTACTCTCTTACATTATTGCTATCATTTACTGTTTTTCATTGGTTATAGATTTTATTATATTCAGATTTGCATTTTTTTACTCGTTGAAAAAGTGTATTTTTCATATCTGCATTTTTATCAAAAAATGGCTAATTTTTTATAAACTCAATTCACTCCCATTCTTGGGTTGCAATTTAGACTCACATATGTAATAATACCTTATACATATTATATATTAGTACCTTGTACATATTGTATAAAGTACCCCATACATATTGTTTAATAGTACCTTATACATATTATATATGTAATATATAGTACATTATACATAATATGTAATGATACCTTGTACATATTATATAATACTATCTTATACATATTATATAACAGTATTTTATACATATTGTTTAATAGTATCTTATACATAATATATAATAAATAGTACCTTGTAATTATGGATTTAATAGTGCCTTATACATATTAAATAGTAGTACCTCACACATATTATTTAATAGTACCTTATACACATTATATAATAGTACCTCGTACATATTATATAATAGTACATTGTACATATTGTTTAATAATACCTTATACATATTATATAATAGTACCTTATACATATTATATATGTAATATATAGTAGTACCTTATATATAATATATAATAGTACCTTGTACATATTATATAATAGTACCTTGTAAATATGGATTTAATAGTACCTTGTACATATTATTTAAATATATTAGTACATTATACTTATTTTATAATAGTACGTTGTACATATTATATAATAGTACCTCATACATATTATATAATAATATTTTATATATATTCTATAATAGTACCTCATACGTATTATATAATAGTACCTTATACATATTATATAATATCTTGTATATATTGTTTAATAATACCTTATACATATTATATAATAGTACTTCTTACATATTATATAATAGTACCTTATAGATATTATATATGTAATATCTAGTACCTTACACATAAAAAATTAAAAAATTAAAAAAATTAAGCACCAAAATTACCTGCCTTTTCTGTTAGAACACTTTTAAAGACCGTTCGAACGGGATTTGAATGAAAATGAAAAATTAAGCGCCAAAATTACTCGCCTTTTTCCGTTAGAATGCCTTTAAAGACCGTTCAAATGGGGTTTGAATGAAAATAAAAAAAATTAAGCGCCAAAATTACCCACCTTTTTTTCCATTATAATGCTTTTAAAGACCGTTCTAACGCATCATAGGAAGTCAAAATGAAAATATGGAAATTGTGAGAGTGAAAGAGAAGGAGGGGGAGGAAGAGTAGAAGAAGAAGAAGGAAACGACGAAGAAAGTTTCTGTTTTTTAGTGTTTGAACAGTTCATCCACCGTTAGAACGCTCCACCATTAGAACATAGTAACGTTTATAATTGGATGAAAATTTGACTAGTTCACCCTTAGAACGTCCAGTCGATTGTTAGAACATTTGATGCAGTGTTAGAACAAGTTCAAACAATTGTTGTTCGACGTATTGTTCGAACACCGTTCAAATGGTTGTCGTTAAATGTAGCATTCAAAGACCGTTCGAATGCTTGCAGTTGGACGTAGCATTCAAACAATTGGATATAGCATTCGAACGATTGAAATATATCCATCCCAAAAAATGTCCCAAAAAACCTTTGTAACGGACTTATTGGGACACTTGGCGCGACAAATAAATTTCGTCCCAAAAATGTCCAAAAATCAAAATTTTTTGTAGTGTGGGATTTGTCACCAAATCGAGTAATTTTGTGCAAAAACGAATTGGGCCGTAATTTTAATGATTGGGCTCACTTAGGTGAACCCCCGAAACTTAGTAAAGTATGTGATTATATGTTAGGCCCAAGTGTGAGTCCTTATTGGACTTGAATTAGCCTAAATAGACTTTTTTTTTCATTAAGGCCTATAAGTTGTTAGACTTGCCATTGTTTAAAATTGAAATGTTTACAACATGCAAAAAGAAAAACAAATAAATAAAGGCCCAAAAGCTAAGTGGGTTCTCAGCTAGGCTTAAAAGGACGCTGGTCTCACGTGACAATGGCAAGTGAAAGCCCACGGTCGACGTAGGGAAGGGAGACCAGTGTGATCCAGATAAACGGATATGGTCTTGACGGAAAACAGAGAATAGGGTTTGGGCTGGTGCTGAGAATAAAATGGTCGTTGTCCAGTCAATACTTTTACTTCTTTATTGTTTTGTTTCTCATACTTTTATTAATATGTTTCACATGGCTTAATTATTTAATATGCGTTATTATCGTATAAATTTTAACTTCTTCTATTCTCTATACGTACGTTTTTGGTTTTATGATTTTATTCATTTTATATTATTATTCTTATATTTTCATTTAATTATTTTTCGTTTTATCATTTTTCTTCTCTTTTGTCAATGTTGGTGATGTGGCTTTAATTTTTTTTTTAATTTTCTGTCTTTCTATTTTTCTTGAACTTTTTCACATTTTTATATATTTTTTATTATTTTATACGTGTGGTGTATTCTTATTAATGCTTTCTTTGGTCCTTTTTTCATCAAAAGTTAACTCATTAATGGGAACTTGATCTAGGATAGACTATTTTACTCCAAAAGTGAATATTTCGACCTCTAACTCATGTCTTATTGATGTCGTCTCTGGTCTTTTGCGTCCATAAAAAATTAGCTCATTAATGAAAATAGGATCTATGATAGACTATCCGACTCTAAAAATGAATATATCGATCTTTAATCCATATCGATCTTCTGTTAGTTAGCTAATTTTTGGTAGACAAAATAACCTATATGTATAAAAAAATAGATCAACATATAAAGTTGTATCCCAATGACTGATATATTAAAAGTGAATGCCACATAAATTAAGTTTCTTGGGCTTAGAATCCCTTCTAAAAGGTTTTCAAATTTTTTGGGCCATGTCATGTATGAGCCCAGAACTACATGGAAATTAAAAGGTTGGCTGTCCAATAAAAATCATTGGCTGCTCTCATACACGAGAGTTACAGGAGAAACTAAAACCTTGATCGATAAGCATTTGCACCTTCACTTTCAGACTATCCATACGAGAAGAAAAAGTGGCACCGTGAAATTGAGTTCGGCCACGCACAGGGATTGCAAGATGGATTTCAATTCTGTTATGTATTTCACAATTTGGTCTGAGGTGATCTGGGGGAGAATGCCGCGTGCATGCAATTATTTCAGAGCCTCCATATATATTTTTAGATTATAGTAATAATCTTCAAATTTATATTAATTTCCGAAACAATTACTTTAATATCCTTCACTACAAAGCAATAGAAAGTAGTTCGTTTGGTTTCACAATTTTAGTAAAATTTTGTTACAATTTTGTGTTGGATGACATATTGGTGAATGAGTGATAAAAATAAAAATAAAATTTAAAAATGTGTTTGAAAAAGAAAAATTTGTTAAAATTTTATATTACGTAAGAATATGTATAGTCCGATGTCGTCAAAATTTGCGAGGACTTTTTAGGGCAGCAAGTCACGTTGTCAATATTGCAATATTCGTGACTGCGTGGTTCTTTCATACATACAAATCAAGTCTAGACACCAGTGGCTACGTTCAAGGGTGAAAGTGACACTGCTCTTGTGGAAAAGTTAAAAAAAAATTGTTAAGAATAAAAAAAAGATATATTTGAGTCTTTGCCCTCGCGTTACTAGCACATTCGTTTTCAGATAAATTGTAAGATATTTAATATTTTGAAAATTTTTAGGTGATATTAAAGTTGTATTGGAATACGTGTCATTGTTGTTTATAAAAAAGTAATAAAGTGTTGTATTGAAATACGTGTGTTTTTTTATGTTTGAATTGTACAAACAAAAGTAAGATGCAAATCCTAAAAAAAACTAGGAAAGGAACATGACCTTTCATTCAATAACATTAATGCAGACAGAGAAAGAGCAAATTCTTTATTTTTCTTTAACTTTTCTCTAAGAATAACATATTTACTGTTACAAAAGAGATGGAATGAATGGAAAAACCAGATTTTTAACAAAAACAATGACTACTTTTTTTATCCGATGACTTAAGGAGTGATGGTGCAATTATACCCAAAAACTTTTGGGTACCTGGTCGTCCAAAAACTTCCATAGGACCCGGTGTCAGAATGAAGAAATTAAAGGTAATTTTTACTAAATTCTCAATTCGTGACTTATATATTAGTAAAAGAAATTGAATTTGCTGAAGATAACAAGTCTATTAAACCATTCCTCCCATGATTAAACAAAAATAGCCAAACTGTCTTCTTTTTTAAGATTCTAAAAGGATAAAAAAATTTAATTTCAACCATGCATAAATGAATATGCCTACATAAGTGAGCATGCATATTTTCACATCCACCTTAATTTTCCGATAAAATCTTTTGTTCTTTCTTTAACCCTCTTTCGTAACAGATAAGGCAAGTCAATCAAGTCGTAGCACATCATTGAGTTGCTAAAAACATAAAGTACTAAATAGCAACTAATAAATTTTGCACGAATTAATGGAATGCACCAAGTATATGTGACAATCGAAGTATATATTTAAAAATATTAAGTAGCAAATACTAATTACTTCCAAGCTACTGCAATAATAGGTGGTGGTAGCAGGGTAGGAAAATTAACACAACATTCTTTGGGGGAATTCAGGGGGACCAAACAACATGCAGAGTCGCCACTTCAGACATCCACTATTCCACTTATCCCATGCCAAGCAGCTATGAATTAACACTTCACTAATAATGCCCACCAAATAATAAGTAAAGGAAATGACGACAGAAAAAAATGAAATACAACTGAACTAAGCTGACATTATAAAGAATATAGCACCATCTCTACCAACTCACAACCTGTGAGGAAAACTATAAATAAGTTTCCACTTATGGAAAACGAAGATTACAATGTATTCAAGGCTGCCGTTGTTGCAGGATAATGTGTCGGCAGGTGCGGAGGCCGAGTGGGCTAATTCAACACTCAAGCCGAAATCTTTTAATCCCTGCCTCAGGAAGTGTTGAGTTTGGATCATCTAATGATTTCAGTCATCATCGTCAGAGTTGTCAAATGTGATCTTTTTAGACTTGGGTGCGTCTATAGGAATTTCCTTGAAGTGAGCACCGTAAAGCTTGGACTCCTGGTATTGCAAAAGGCAGTATTAAAATAGCTTCAAGTGGTAAAGAAAACATACATCTCTTGTGTTCACCCGCACAAGAACGTGCATGGCGCAGTTATACCAAAAAGCATGAAGATCTAACGATGGGTAGAAAACTCCAGCAACCAAACAGAGCTTGGATGTGAAAAGTTAACACGAGCGTCTGAACACCAAATAATTGCCAGAGATCAGACCAAAAGGAAATAAATGCACACCTTCTTCTTCACATGGGTGCCAAATTTTAAAAGAGACTCTGGAACAATTTGCCCGGCCTCTCTAAGGACATTTCCCAGCTCCCCAGCTAGTCCCTGAATTAGATTAGGAAATTAAAAAGAAAAGCATTGGCTATTGACATGATGCACCAGGTCCAATTACCAAGATATTGAGCGACCACCAACATATACGTACCTTGTTCTGCTGCATGAAGAATGTATGAGCAACACCCTTCTTACCAGCCCGTCCAGTCCTCCCAATTCTGTGAACATAATCCTCGACAGTGAGAGGAAAGCTAAAGTTGATCACTACTTCAACATCTGGAATATCCAATCCCCGAGCAGCCACATCAGTTGCTACCTGCACATATATGGTCTCACATAAATAAAAAAATGAGAAGTTGGCAACTATAAGTATAATCGAGTCAACAAAGATTTGAGTCAAGTCCTTTTACCTTTGGAAAGATGTTTCAACATTTTATGAAAATTTCAAAACCTAACACAAGGTCTTTCAAAATTATGGTGCAGTCGAGTCTTAACTTGAAGAAGAAATTTGCATTGCCACAAAACGTATTTTACAAAAAAAGAAGGCAAATAAAGATAGGAAAAAGAGAAGAAAAGTGAAACTTGCAAATTTGTGACAATTCTTAGATTGCAAGTGCCAATGAAGTCCACATTGACTTCGGAGAGAGACGATCTACAGTAACTTTCAGGAGAAAGCAACAGTTAAACATATTGAGACCACAATGAAAAAAGGTCTTAATCCTCTTCCACGGGATCTAACAGGACATAATTATCTTAAATATATCATCATTAGCCAGACTATGCATTTAGAAAGAAAAAAAAAATTGTTTCAAAAGATATATCTCGCATCAAAACAACTCCAGATAAGTCAAGCACAACTGAAGCCCATCCCACCAATGCCTCCAAGGATCAAACTTTACACGCAGTCCCATGTAAATAACAATTAATACCAATAAAGTAAGAAATCAAGGATGGAAAGTATCTAAGCGATCGAAGTTGCTAGGGCCCTAAGTCACCCGGATGGGATCATTGTGATATGCCGAACAGAAATAGGAATGGAGTAAGCCTTTGCCTCAGAAAGTACAATTAGTTTGAAAAATTACAAGTGTGAAAACTGTTTTCAGATGACAAAACATTGACTACGTTTTCGTAATGACAATGAAATACAGCATTGAAAAAATAGTACTTTTCTGCTCAAGATCCTTTTGTTCTAATTCTTTATTTGATTTCAATTCTAGCAAAATAAATAGGTTCTAATCATTATAAATGTTGGCTACCGAGAATATTTGCAATGGAGCAAAACTTGGATCCATAATGCAAAGGTTTGCTATTTCTCTAATCTTCTCCATTTCTTGGAAAATATTTGTGATTCTGTCTGTACTTCAGTTCGGGAAAACTCCAACACAAGATTGTCAAAGTTTCCATGAAACCATATATACAGTCTCTCTTTCCCATGCCGCCACCCTTGGCCATCTTGTATGCACTCAAGGACCTAAATGAGCTCCAAGCATTTGAAATCCTAAACTTTTCAAGGGTGCGGGTGCCTTATGGATGCTTTACTCAGAAACGGTTGCTAAGTTACTTTGTGTGTGTGCATGTGTAAAACACTCAAAAGATAAACACTAAAGTTCGACCAGTTACCATTAAAGGAAAACTTCCATTCTTGAATAACGATAGTGCCTTTGTACGCTCATGTTGTGATTTATCACCATGTATTGAAACGAACTTCCAACCCCTACAAACAGCAGGTTAAATTTCATCACTAGGTTTCCATTGTATCTTCAGCAGCTTAGAGTCATTGCCAGAATAGAAAAAATTTGAAACTCCAACATCTAACAGTACAGCACTTTACCGCCGTTGCAGCGTATCTTCAACACGTTTTATTTCCCACTTGAACAAGACGAAAACCAATACCCTATTGCTGAGAAAAGAAAGAACACGTCAGCAGTATGTACAACCACCAGATATTGAAAGACACATTATAAAAGCAAGTCAAGGGAATTCCAGGGTTTCCTTCATGGCACCAAGAAAACATAATGGTTCGTCTAAGTCAATGATAGAATCTTTCAGGTACAATTGGTTAGGGCATGAATCTACCAATTATTGGAAAGACCAAAATGAGGGGAAAGGTTTACTCAATACAAACAAAACACCTTTGGGATTTGTGGTATTTTTCAAGTAGAGCAACCACACGCTGGTCACGTGAATGATCATCCAAAACCTACGCATGTAAAAGAAAGTCCATTAAGAGACACAACCATGCATATACACATACAGCATAACATCTAATGGTTACACATGGTCTTTGTCCTGTTGAGAATTTTTACCTCCACTATCTGCAGTACATCATGGTTGGCAGCTAAATCCTCCGAACCTACAACAACCTGAAACAATATTCATTGTTGTTTCAGAGGTGGTGACAGCAAACAGATCAAAAGGAATCATGGAAGAAGATTAGCACCTTCACCGGATTAGCAGACATGAACTCCTGAGCTAATTGATGAACTAACAGGGGCCATGTAGCACTGAACATTACCATTTGACGAGCTGCACAGGATTAAGAAACTTATATTTGTTATCAGAAAAAGAAAAAGCAAGAGAATGAATTCATACAGATTAGCAGCAGATTCAAAAAATTCACAAAATAAAAAAAAAAATCTAAAAGCTTAAGTTCAAGGATAATCAAATCCATAAGGATGAGTACAAAACATAGACTTTTGTTTTTGAGAGACAAAAACCTAGAAGTGGTGGACGGGTAAAGTGGAGGACCTGGTTTAAACCAGGGCCTTTGAACTGAATTTGATGAATTTACACGCTTGTTTTATATGATACATGCATGCACAAGTAGTTTAAACTCAGTTGTTATAGCCTTGTTTAGCTTTGTTTACAGTATACACGAATCCAATTCGACAAGTCCTTTGGTAACAACCCAAGGATGCCACTAGACACATCTGCACTTTTACTTCAAAAAGTAGTCAAAGTTGCTTTTGAAGCTCCTTGGAATCATTATAAAGCCTAATTCTACCTAGTAAAGTCTCAATGCAGGACTTGGCTCTCTATAGACCTCAACTCTCATTCCTTCTCTCATCTCACTCCATGTAGAATTTGAGGCATCACACCCTCCCTGCTGGCAAAACAAATTGTCTTGTTGTACAATTATGTAGTGCATGTTAGGAGTATTCCCTTCAAATCAGGTATTTCAACAGTAATTTATCAATAAGGAAGAGCTATTTTTGCAATACTGACAGAGACAGCGAAAGTAGAGAGAGGAAGAAGCATACAACCCTTAAAACTAAATCCAAAGCTGTATACCAAAAAAAAAGCTCAGCTCATCAACAGCCCAAAATGCTCCAGTATTGGCTCAAATTCAAAACAATTTCGATTATCTGAAGATGCAGAACTGGTCTGCTCAGGATTAACTGTTGGTCCATTGTTCACTAAAATCATTGACAGGCCTAATGTTCGATGATTCTGAACTGGTCATTTTGGTTTATGCTCATGTATGTGCATAGATTTTTTCCAACATGGCAGGGTTAAATCCATAGACATTATTCAGACATGTGTCCACCATATAGAAGAGATGATGTGAATATGTAAACATTTTTTGTCCAAAACAAATCAATGGAAGAGGGACAGGTTCGATACATGGAGATAGATTTTCAGGACTTTAAGAGCAAATTGATACAGGACCTCACACCAGGATCAATATCTTTATTTTTCATAAGATATTTGGTTTAAAAGAAAAATCTTGCACATTAAGAACATAGTACAACTTCCACATTTTAGACCCTTTATCTTAAAGGAAATAAAACTGTAGTTTAGAATAATATTTCTGGTATTGAAAAAAAGTGTTTCTAAACATAATTATGAGGCACACAAAATGTGGCCTTAAATTGCCTTTTGCTCATCGGTTGAAAACCACACATAAACAAACCCAAATATAATCAATCCCCTTCCCAGCCCACAACACATAGCTCATTCAACATATTCATATTTAAATAAGTTGCTCAGGTCTTCTGTCAAGAAGGCTCCCTCATAGTCTCTTTAACAGAGCATAACTGACTAACAGCAGAGTCATTTAAATCTTAACTTTTAACTCGGTACCCTTAAAACCCACCAGAACGTGTCTCGCTCAGTATAGAGCGAACTTCTCGCTCAAATCCCATGTCAAGCATTCGGTCTGCTTCATCGAGAACCTACAGAAAATTAAAGCTGATTTAAAAAAGAACACAAGATAAATCCAATTACATTCCATAGATAGGTAAACACACAAACGTCAGCATGCACACATTAAGGCAGTTACTTGATAGATCCCCATTCAAATTTAAACCTGATTCTTCTCCATCCAACCCAAATGCTTGTATAATAGAAAAGCTATACATAAAGGTAATTAATAGAGAGTGGCAAGAGCAACAATGACATAGATGTCCTAGTGACATCAAAGCCATAAAGTGGAAAACGAGAGTGAAAGACAAAGCAAGTGTAAAACGCAAATTTTTTGCATGTGAAATTTCATTGCCATTTGTACGTGTAGTGTAATCTTTTCAATTGCAATAATTACGCTATTCTGGTGCAAAAACAACTCTTAAACTTTTGTTTTTTGACAAGTAAGAAAGTTTTTATTAAGGAACCAAAAAAGAAGACAGTACAAAAGAGCTATACTGTAACGTCTAGATCATACAAGCTACAAAACTAATGAAATCTGAAAAATCCGAGAAAGGATAGCCTAGCACAACATTTGCCCATAAAAAGATAGAACTCATCAGCTTGCCCTTCAACCCATCAAGAGATGAAAAAGTATCATTGAAGCATCTGTCATTCCTCTCCCTCCAAATAACCCACCATATGCACAAAGGGATCATCTTCCACACAACCGAAGCAAAGGGATCAACAAACTTCCTCTTCCAGCCGCTCAACACATCCAACACCTTGGGGGGCATAACCCAACACAAGTTCAAAATGCTAAACATGTGATACCAAAGAGCCCGAGCCACCGAACAATGAAGAAGAAGATGATCCACCGATTCCCCACTACATTTGCATAGGAAGCACCAGTCAAGAAGACAAAGACCCCTCCTACGAAGGTTATCAATGGTCAAGATCCGCCCCTGGGCAGCCTCCCACACAAAAAAGGAAACACGCATAGGTACAGAGGACCTCCAAATCTGCCGCCACGGAAAAGAAACACTAGGATTGCAAGAAAGTATCCCATACATCGACTTCACGGAAAAAGTTCCAGTTTTGAATCCCACCCAACACAACCTATCATCAACTCCACTTCTGATGGCTATGCGATAAAGTAACGAAAAGAATGACGAAAAAATCTCCAACTCCCAGTCATTAGCTGCCCTAACGAACTGAATGTTCCAAGCCCTGTCTCAAGGGTTTCTTCCCACACCAAAGGTCGCTCCAGAATCTAACTCTGCTACCACAACCAAACACAAAGCGGATATTAGCACTGAATGAGTTCCACCCATGACTGATGAACCTCCAAAGACTAACTCCATAAGAACCTCTCGCCTAGAATGTCCTCCACCCACCCGCCACACACCCATACTTCTCCAAAATGACACTCCTCCACAAACTACTGCACTCAACCGCGAAGCGCCACAACTATTTCCCAAGTAAAGCCTTGTTAAAAGTGATAAGCCTCCTAATACCCAACCCTCCATTCCTAATGGGGCAACACACCTTATCCCATCTGAGGAGATGGAACTTGTGATCAAGTCCGTCGCTACACCAAAGAAAGTCCCTTTGTAATTTCTCCAATCTACGAGCCACGGAAGAGGGTATAGGGAAAAGAGACAAAAAGTAAGTTGGTAGATCAGCAAGAGTGGACTTGATTAAGGTGACTCTACCACCTTTCGATAGATAACACCGCTTCCAACCAGCCAACCTCCTCTCTGTACGTTCAATAATACCGTCCCAAATGTGAATGCTCATATAACGAGCTCCCAAAGGGAGACCGAGATAAGTAATAGGGAGTGAGGACACTCTACAACCCAAAATTCTAGCTAAGTCACGAACATGGCCCACCTCACCAATGGGGATGATTTCTGATTTCGAGAGATTGATCTTAAGCCCAAAGACTGCCTCAAAGCAAAGAAGCAAGCAACGAAGATTACGAAACTGATTCTCCTCAACCCTGCACAAGATAAGCGTATCATCTGCAAAAAGCAAATGAGAAATACACACCCCACCATTCCCTCCTCTTCCAACCTTGAAACCCTCAATGACACCAAGCTCAACTAACTTGTTCAGCATCCTGCTAAGTGTCTCCATAATAATAACAAACGGAAAATGCGAAAGAGGGATCACCTTGGCGCAAACCACGAGTACCCCCAAAAAAGCCTTTGGGAGTACCATTCACAATGACAGAGTATCTCACAGTAGATATGCAAAACTCAATCCATCTACACCACTTGACCCCAAAACCGCATCTTCTCAGCATGTAAAGAAGGAAACGCCAATTTACATGATCATAAGCTTTGTGAACGTCAAGTTTGCAAAGCATACCAGGTAAATTAGAGCGCATCCGGGAATCTATACCCTCACTAGCGATAAGGACAACATCCAAAATCTGTCTTCCTCTCACAAAGGCACTTTGTGAAGGAGAGATGAGTTTATCCATGACCAACGACAACCGATTGGCCAAAACCTTGGTAAGAATTTTGTAGACTCCTCCCACCAAACTAATAGGACGAAAGTCCTTCAAATCAACAGCTCCTTGCTTCTTGGGAATCAAAACGATGAAGGTGGCATTAAGACTTCTGACAAATTTCCCCATTTGAGCAAACTCATTGAACATAGAGAGGACATCTCCCTTAATAATATCCCAGCAGGATTGATATAAGGCTAAGGAGAAACCGTCCAGACCCGGAGCTTTATCACCATTGAGACTCCGCACAACTCCCGTCACCTCATCCTCATCAAAGGGTCGTTCAAGCCACTCCGCATCCTCTCGCGATAGTGAGTCAAATCCCAGGTCATCAAGTAAAGGCCTCCAAGAGTGAGGCTCCTTATATAAAGAGCTGTAATATCTTACAATCTCATCAAAAATACTAGCAGGGTCCTCCACAAGCTCGCCCTCAACCTCCAAAGAAGAAATGAACTTCACCTTCCTATTGGAGTTGGCCACCCGGTGAAAAAATTTGGTACATTGATCGCCATCTTTGAGCCATAACGCTCTAGACTTCTGCCTCCAACTAATTTCTTCCATCTCAATCAGATGATCCACCTCCCCAGAAATATTCATCTTTCGAATTCTTCCCTCTGCATCAAGCCCTCCATCCTCCTTCAAAACATCCAATGAAGAGAGCTCCCGAAGTAAAGAAGCCTTCCTCAAAGCCACATCCCCAAAGACTTCACGATTCCAAATCTTAATATCTCGCTTTAACGCCTTCAGTTTAGAGTCAAGCACAAAGCTAGGAGACCCGAAAAAGACATATGACCTCCACCATCTCCCAACTCTGTCCACAAACCCATTAGCCTTAAGCCACATATTCTCAAACCTGAAAGGCATCTTGCCTCTTCCCGCCAAACCACATTCCAAGGAAATCGGAAAATGATCTGAGTACAATCTTGGCAACCTTTTCTGAATCACGTCAGGAAACAAAGACTCCCACCGCGAGCTGAAGAGAAAACAATCTATCCTGGAAAAAGATGGAGCAGATCTGCCCTTAGACCAAGTGAAAGTGCCTCCCACCAAAGGAATATCAATCAAAAGATTTTCATCAATAAACTCCGAGAATTCCACCATAGCATTGCTGAACCCGGCCGATCCCGACCTCTCATTAGGAAAACGAGAGACATTAAAGTCTCCCCCAAAACACCATGGAAGATCCCACCACGCCACCACCCCAACCAACTCTTCCCACAAAAGTCTACGTCGACCATCATCGTTGGGACCATACACTCCAGAGAAACCCCAGAGAACCCCATCATCAACATTTCGCAACACCACCGAAACCGAGAAACAACCCGCACATGTCTCCACCAACTCAAAGACCCTCGTATCCCAAAGAATCAAGATACCCCCCGAAGCGCCATCCGCCTCCAAGCTACTCCAACCAACGTGAGAACCCCCCCCATAAACTCCGAATAATCGCTCTAGAAATAAACGCCACCTTCGTTTCTTGAAGGCAGGTCAAATCTGGTTTCCAACTCCTTAACAAGTTACCAATCCTACAGCATTTGGCTCTATCATTGAGCCCCCTCACATTCCAACTGAGAATTTTTGGCTTCATAAAGACTTCTGCTGAACCCTCCCTCTCGTTTTGTTCTTTCGTGATACATAGTACTTCCCCTCATAGTTCACTGTGGAATTCAATCCTTTCAGCTCTCTGAGGCATCTGCCTCCAGGTTTCATAGAAGTGATGTGGCAGCTCTGAATTCTCTCCTGCTCCAAAGCAGCAAAAAGAGACAACAGTTCCATCTCGTGGCCTTCGCAAGAGACACCAACCAACTTCCTGAACGAAGAAATCATGCTTAAGACCCACTCTGAGTTATCACCCTTGGAGGAGCCATTCAACGTAACACCATCCATCGGCCCATGCTCAGATTGTTGCACATCCAACTCCTCCCCACCGACAACACCTCCTTGCATCTCAGACAAGCTGGACACTCCTTCCCTCCTATTAACATTCTCAGCCTCTTCCACAGCTATCCCCACACGAACACTATGTGATTGCTCCTGAAACACGGGTTCTTCATGCCCATCGGCCCCACCCTCCCCAAACAACAAACAGAGCTCAAGAGAAGGCGAAGGGGGTGCAGACGCGACATCCCCAGCCCCGCCGGAAGTAGGAAATAAATCCACCGAAGCTGACGGCAGCCCACAGAGGGGCCCCTCTCCATCCTGTAGCCCAAGACCAGCAGTAGATGCGCCGACGATGCCCACAGCGTCGACGACACCTTCGTTCTTGCCGAGCAACGACGACTCCACGGGATTCGGGTCGAGACGCCCATCGCAAACCGGGTTGGCCAACCCATCCTTCTGCCCAACCCGGTCCAACTCACAACGAAGCATCCCGGGCCCAGACTCGATAACAACTATTGGGGTAGACTCGGGCTGCGAAATGACGGGCTCGCTGGGCTTCACACCTTCCACACCAGTGGAAAGCCCACCGCGTATCTCCACAGATAAAGGCCCTCCAGCCACTGGCGTCGCTAGGTCATCGAGCTGAAACATGGGTCGAAGGCCTTCGACTGAAAGAGCTAATGCATCGGGCTGAGAAGTGGGCCGAAGGCCTTCAGCTACACCCACACGCTGGGCCTCGCCTCCACAATCCAAACAACGTAAACCCAACACTTCAGGGCCAGCCTCAACCATCACACTTAATGCCTTACAAAGCCGGTCCATCTCCTCTTTCAGACCCATAATTCTATTGCGAAAATGCACAACACATAAACTCTCGTCCAATCTGTCTGCAGCCGAAATCCCATGAAGTGACACCTCCTTGGAAACTGAACAGTCAGCCGCCGAAACTGCATGCTTAGCCGTCTCTTCCTCATGCGGAAACGAAACGACACCCCTGCCGGCAACATTCAAATTACCCCCATTTCTCGAGAAATCCTTACTGGAGAGCACCGACGGAGGGTTCCTTCTGACGGCATCTGCGAAAGAGACACTCATCCTTCTCCCGGCATCTCCCATAGAAAAACTGGGCTTCCTCGACGAACCGATGAAATCGACCACAACCTGGAAACTGCCAGCCAGCAAACTCCACCCACTACCGGCGACACCTTCTGGGACCATTATCACTCCCCTGCGACGTCCTTCCCCATACTCAATGAGGGCTATGTAACGCCCCGCCTTGTTCCCACACCTCTGAGCCAGGAATGCTTTGGAACCTTCGTTGAACTTCAAAACGAAAGGACAAGCAGCATCAACCGCCAGCAACTTTCCAACCATGTTAATCACCCATACTACAGCGTACCGTCCTAAGAAAATCGAACTGAAACTTTTCCTACTCCATTCCAACACCTTAATCGCTCCCCCATCACTCACTGAAATTTGGAATTCCTTAGCTTCAATTCTAAAACACCGCGAGAACCCCATCACCACAAAGTTTGTCCCCCTTATTCTTACTTTCTTTTCTTTTCTTTTTGCTTCCTCACTCTCTTAAACTTTTAAGCACTAACGGAGAGGAAAAGCCACATAGTTATCCTGTGTACACCTTTTTAACACCTATCAATCCAGCTGCATCACTTTATATTGACATAACCATTGCTAGAAGGTACTTGCCAAGGAATTGCAATTAGCACCCAAACAAAGATAGCACTACAATTTCCCCCACACAAAATCATGGGGGCAAATTGCAGTGCTAGAACTTTAAGATGTTTCATGAACAAAGTAGGTTACTTTCTTTGGAGGAAACATCTAAATGGCTAGAGGCGATGGTTTTCCTATTACTATTTAGTTTGTGAAAATGGTTCGTGGCCCTTGTCTGTGAAATGTTCACTTTAACATCTACGGTACAGAAGGATCCTCTATGGTCCGAAATTGTTACTGCCAAAAACAACAAGGAAAACAAAGGCCAGTGACCTGTGAAGATGAGAGATACAACCTGGTCCCATATGATTACTACTTTCGTCAAGTGCCCTCTATCATACTTTTTAAATGAATTCCCTCCTATGATCATGAATTTATATCCTCAATTAGAAAACGAATAGCTAGTGTAGATAGGTGTTACTAACACTTGACGGAGTTGATAGGTGATTACTAGCACTCGACTGAGTTTGGAAGTCCCAAGTTTGCAGCCATTGAGAAAGCATTTAATGACCGCTATTCTGGAAAGTGATGTAGCTGAAAACAAACATTTGACAAGGACTGCTTAGAACAAGGTTCCTTAAATATTGAATGGAAAAAGAGGGCTCTCTCTCTCTCTATCTCTCTCTCTCTTATAGTGTCACCTGATTTTTCCCAAGTAGCTCTAAAGAAATTACTGACATAGAGGGTTACCTTTCCCCATAAACCTGTTTTACTCAATGTGACCCAGATAACTGTAAATACTGTATATGGGAGCCTTGAATGCTCTTTAAATAGCTCAAGGATGCAACCGCCAAAAGTAGACAAGAAACTGCGTCATATCTTCAAGACCAAGAGAATCTTGGTTTTTTCTATTGCCCAAAGTGGGTTTTGTCGTGGAATGAATTCCTACGACCGTCATGAAACCCACATGTTAACCTAGTTTGCATTTGGTTGAAGGTCATTAAAAAATTACTATCCTCTGAAATATGTTTTTTAGCAGTTCGATATTCGCCAGAGACTGCTGTGCAATTGGAAGGCAGATCCAGTTCCACAATTCTCCAACTCTTTCATAACCATTTAAAAATTATACAACGAAAACACTTACCACAAAAGACACCTCATTAAGGCTGCAGATACCCATTTCCATCAGATCCTTTAAACGACCTGGCGTTCCAATCACAATGTCCTGAGAGTTAAGGAAATGGAGATAAACAATCAACTTATAAGAAAATGTAGCAGCACAGTGTTTTATTTTTCCAAATAAGTACCTCAATGTAAACATGTAGAACAGAGAATAGATACAAATAAAAGGAAGGTAATTTCAAATTGTGACTTTATAATTAGAAAGAAGGAGAATTCCTTACAACACCAGACTTCAAAGAAGATATTTGAGGTTGTTTGGACGTTCCTCCGTACACACAAAGTGAGTGCACACCACAAGGTTTCCCCGTCTCACATAGAACATCTGAAATCTACCAACAGAACAAAAAGCCGATAGGTGGTTATCTTTCTACAGAAGTTAACAATCAAAGGAACAGTTCGGAGATGATGTGCCAGAAGAGAGTGAAAAGCATAGCAAATTTAGTACAATGTCAGAAAAACCCCTCAACATAAAGAAGGGAATGCAGCCTTTTTATTGTATACGCATGTTTTTTCTGTTGTAGTGGCGTTTCTTTCATGGCAACATGCAGATTTCTCATTATCTTTTTGTTTCACTTTAACCTCCAATCTGATTTGTTGCTCATTGTTCTCAATTTGTAACTGTTGAAACAGTTATCTATCATTTTTTGCCACTCATTTCATTTTGACAAGTAAACATGTGTAATGTATAACTTTTTTTTTTTTGATAAGGGAAAACTTTATTGAAAAAACAAGGAAGGAACAGTACAAAGAGCTATACTGAAACCTACATCAAACAAGCTAAAAAACTAATGAACTCAGAAAAATCATAGTAACTAAAACCCATCACAGCTTTGGCCCAAAAAAATAGAGAAGACAACAGTTTGCTCTTCAACCCCTCCATAGATGAAAAAGTGTTCTCAAAGCATCTATCGTTCCTCTCCCTCCATAGAGTCCACCAAATGCACGAGGGAATCATATTCCACACCAAAAGAGTTTGAGGATCATCAAACTTCCTCTTCCAGCAAAATAAAACATCAATCACCTTCGGCGGTATAACCCAACAATAATCCATAATTTGAAACACATGAGCCCATAGGTTCCTGGCCACTTCACAATGAAGAAAGAGATGATCCACAGATTTCCCACTACAACGACAAAGAAAACACCAATCCAATAAACACAATCCCCTCCTAAGATTATCGATGGTCAGAACTCTACCATGCGCAGCCTCCCACACAAAGAAGGAGACTCTCATGGGAGCCAAGGAACGCCAAATCTGCTTCCAAGGGAACGAAACATAGGGGCGAGTAGAAAGAAGCCCAAACATCGACTTCACCGAGAACTTACCGGACTTGGACCCCATCCAGCACAAACGATCAGCAACCCCACTCCTTATGACCATGGCATAAAGAAGATTAAAAAAGGACGAAAAAATCTCAAGCTCCCAATCATTGGCTGCCCTAACAAAATGAACGTTCCAAGCCCCCGAACCAGAGTTCCCCTCCCAATAATCTGCCACCAATGCATCTTTGTCCCTAGCAAGGGCGAAGAGAAGCGGAAAAGCAAACCGCAAAGGTCTATCTCCGCACCAAAGATCTCTCCAGAAACGAACACTAGAACCACATCCCACCACAAACCGGATATGCTGATTAAAAAAATCCCCCCACTTTCTGATATACCTCCAAAGGCTAACACCATGAGAGCCCCGCCTCTGAATGGTCCTCCACCCACCCACCTCACACCCAAACTTATCCACAACAACAGTCCTCCACAAACAATTACGCTTACAAGCAAAACACCAAAGCCACTTCCCCAGCAAAGCCTTATTGAAAGTGGACAAACGTCGAATACCCAAACCACCAAAACGAATAGGTCAGCAAACCTTATCCCAATTGAGCAAATGAAACTTGTGCTGATCAACATCGCTACCCCACAAAAAATTCATTTGTAACTTCTCCAATCTACTAGCCACAGCAGAGGGAATAGGGAAAAGAGACAAGAAAAAAGTCGGAAGATTAGCAAGAGTAGACTTGATCAAAGTGACTCTACCACCTTTCGAGAGATAGCTTCGCTTCCATCCAGCCAACCTCTTTTCCGTTCGCTCAATGATGTCGTTCCAAATGAGGGGACTTTTAAAACGCGCACCCAGAGGAAGCCCAAGATACGAAAAGGGCAAAGAAGAGACCCGACAACCCATAATATCAGCCAACGCCTGGACATTACCCACCATGCCAATGGGAATAATTTCAGATTTTTGGAGATTAATTTTAAGCCCAGACACCGCCTCAAAACAGAGAAGAAGACAACGAAGATAATGAAATTAACGCTCCTCAGCCCCACATAAAATAAAGGTATCATCAGCAAAGAGCAAATGAGAGATGCTCACCCCACCACTCCCCACGGAAAAGCCCTCCATGAGACCAATCTCCACCAACTTTGACAACATCCTACTCAAAGCATCCATAACAATAACAAACAAAAAGGGCGAAAGGGGATCACATGTGTAATGTATAACTTAATTTGGTATTGGTTCTACTATGCATTTCAAATAAGCCCATGGACCTATGATAAATTCTTGAAGAAGATTTCTCGTACAATCATTGGGTACTAGATTGATATCCACTTAAACTTTTCCAAGACGTAATCTTACATATTACTTATCGAAGAGATATTAGGAAATGTAAAGTGACTTTATTTAATCTGCCAAATGTTGTTGACTTTTTCTCCTGATATTTTCCACTTAGCCATCTATGGTAAAATTCTAAAACATTCTCTCGATTTCAATAAAGTAATAAAATTCATCTCTGGGTTATCTCATGCCAAAAATAAGTTGAGGGGTTTTGACGTTTGAGAAAATAAGTCCTCTTAGGGTTCCGTCCAAAACTTTGACAAAGTTACTGACGTACAATGCCACTAGTTACTGCATGAACATGTGGCATGCACATGTTGTAAAAGATAAACGAAAACATAAAATAAAGTAAAAGGTTCCAGGGTGGAGGGATGAGCTCCCCCCCACTCCAACAACTCCCCACACAGTTCCATCTGTTTTTTTTCAGTTTTAGCTTTTCAATTTCTAACTTTTCAAGTTTTAATTTTAGGATTTTAATTCATTATTTATTTTATGACATGACATGCGGCATGTCATGTAAATATCTGTTAGGATTCCATCCAAAATCCTGTCTAAGGGACTTATTCCTCAAAACCAAGGAACTTATTTTATGAATCTGAAAATCCAGGGACTTTTATTAAATTATCCCTTAACCTGAAATAGGGTCTAGGGCATAGATTACAGTCAGTTTTCGAACATATAAATTACTTGGTAGTCTGGCTGAGAAAACTGGAGGGTAGCCATGCTCAAAGCATTTTAGCCCTAAGCATTGCCAAGCACGAACCATATACCGCTTTCACAGCCTTGCATGCAATCACTAGGATATTTATCTGACAGATATAAAGGAAATGAAAAGTGACTTCAACAAATCTGTCGCATGTGATTAAATTTTATCCTGCAGTTTTCCATGTAAAAATCTTATGACAGGAAAAGTAATTAAGGGAGGAAAATCAAAAATTGAACTTGAACTTGAACAAAGTAAACAAGCTAGTAATTAACCCACAAATAGGGTTTACGGCATAGATTAATTTCAGTTTTCAAACATATTACTTAAATGGTAGTCTATGGCTGGGTAAAATGCAGGGCAGCCATGCTCAAAGCATTTAACTCCTAAGCATTGCCAAGCATGCACCATATATTCCAATAGGAAACCCACTTACACAGAATCCATGCAATTCTTAATATTCAAGAAGCATGTTCTTCCAACTTAGACCCATAACCCACAACTGGTCATACCACTGCACAAATCCCAATTTCTTAATATTCAAGAAGCATGCCATAATTTGATGAGAAAAATAGGCCATACCTCTCCATCTTTTAGACCCATTGGTGTATGATTATATTTCAGCGTTTGACTTCTTTTAATTATCAACATTCATGGTTCTGTTTGCTGCGAAAACTTTTTTATTCATTGTCCATCTTCGTAGCAATGTCTAAGGATTAATTTGATCAACTTATATATGTTTATCACATGTTGTAGTATCCCCCTATTTGTTAAGTTAAAACATTTGCTAAGACAAGCACCTAAATGAGTGATGAATCATAAACAAATATTCACAGATTGAGAGGGGACTTCTCTACAATCATACAAAGATTCAAGGTAAACTACAAACACTTTATTCTAAGACTGCAATATCATGGGAGAGCATTTATAAACAAAAAATAATTACTTTACTGCTCGAAATACTGCTACATATACCTATACTCAAATATGCAAACCCAATCAGGACAAGGAATTATGCCACCTCAGAAATTCAAACACATGCAACATCTTCAACAAAAATCAACCTCTAGATATATACATCAGAGTGTGTGGTTCACGTAGCTTACACAAATTGCCATATGAAGACTAGCAACAGAAATAAATGGGCAGATTGCAACATACTTGTTGAGCTAGCTCCCTTGTTGGAGAGAGCATGAGGCACAGTGGCCTCCGTCCATTTGACATCATCCCCTTCCGGTTTCTCAATACATGCATAACCGCCGGCACCCCAAATGCCAATGTCTTACCTAAACAAAACCACATTCGCCAAAATGGAGTAACAAGTCAATAAACTCAAAATACACACTTCAAAAAAACCAGCTAAAATCAACTAAGCTACCTGAACCGGTTGCCGCAATACCGATAAAATCACGCCCGTCCAACAAGAATGGCCACGCCCGCGACTGTATCAAAGACGGGCTCTGGAAATTCTTGCAGCAAACCAATACCTCCTCGGGCAGGCCCGACTCGGAGAACGATTTCAGCGGCGCGTACTTTGGTGATTTCACATTCTTCCCTGTCACCACTACCTGCCCATCTCTCACCGCTTCATCATCATTGTCCTTGCCGTCACGCTCTGGCTCCTCTTTCCCTTCGTATGTTTCGCTTTCTGTCTCGTCGTCTTTTGGTTCCTTGTGCTTCTTCTTCTTCTTTAGAAATTCTTGGGATTCGATTTCCTCAAGCTTCCGCTTCGGATTGACTTCAGCTTTGTTTTTGTAATTCTTCTTTTTCTTCTTCTCGGCCTTAATGTCGGCCTCCTGTGAGGATTCTCGGGCTGGTTCTGGTTCACCGAGAAGCGTGGCCGGGGTATCCTTGAGTTTTCGACCCATCCCAAGGAGCTGGAGCTGACTTGCACAGCAAAGAAGCAAGATGTTTCAGGGGTTAGGGTTTTAGCTGTGTCAGGCGCAATTACGGTTGTTTGAACTTCAACATTTTCGCCTCCGTAAATATTTGATATTTTGTCAAGCTGTTTTTTCATGTGTTTCAAACGGGCTCGGATCTGCTGCAGTTCAGCAAACGGCAGCAAATTTTGCTGCCGTGTGTGAGAGAGCCGCGGAGACGCGCCCGTTTCAAACAGCTAAAAAGTTTGGGAGCGGCTCACCGCCCGTTAGAGGGCTCTCTTTTAAAACGAGAGGGAGCCACCTGTCCAAGATGAATCAAATGGGTAGAAAATCTATACTTGTTTTGTTGTGACAGTCTAAGACCAAAAAAAGGAGAAATAAAAACATACCATCATTATGTTAGTGTGAATACTCTATATACATGGTATGAAGATGGCCCATTCGTCATAGCATGTCTAGTCGGACAAATATTTTACCTCATTAAAACCAAATTCGATGGTAGATGGCAAGTGGTGCAACAGGTTGTACAAAGGAAGATAGCAAGGAGGATTAATCTACAACAGGGTCACATCAAGTAGATGCACCTAGCAAATTGAATCCATCTACATATGTTCAGAGAGTTGATTGTAACATAGGCACGTTTCAAAGAGATGATATATGCCCAGAACAAGTACCTACCACAGTATTGGAGGATGAATTTGTCTTGCCATTTGAAGAAGATCAATTTTATAACTAGTGAATGAGGACGAAGACACTGACGAAGAGGACGTTTTGCTTCAACAAGAATATGAAGACTTTGATTGATGGTGGGTAGTGATCAAATGTAGTTCTCTATTTTGCTTTAGTGTAATTGATGTGGATATTGAATCATACATTTAATGTATAACCTTTCATGCAGCATAACCTAACAATAAGTCTACTTGTGTCTATATTTTATCCAAATTAAATTATATATAATTCAGATAAATAATTGCACATAATACAAATCTCACTTTTCTATTGATAATCAACAAAAATTCTATTGAAACAATCTCTTGAAGTGTTTTATCTTCAGTGTTTTCATATAAAATTATTCACTTCAGACCTGTTATTCTTGTCTACTTTAAAATTACAAAAATAACAATGAAATTCCAAAAAAGTCATCATTATTCTTCAAGAAAAGAAGAAACACCCTAAACTTGGAAAAAAATGAACGTAGAATCAATCGACACATATATTTTTGATGTTTGTGTGAAAATTTTGGGTATTGGGGTTTGAGAAATATTATAAAGTAAAGATATGTTATGGGAGTTGGTGAAAAAGTGAAGAAATAGAAGATTTTTAATAAATATTATAATAATAAAAAATTATGTGATTAATTTTTTATTATTAAACTCAAATAATTAGCCCCAAATTATTGGGGCTCAAATAAGACCAAAATATCCTTTCCTCCTAGAAAAATAAAAGCAAATGCTAACAAATTTTTTTTCTTGGTGACCTGCCCTTTTCTGCAACAACTTTGGCTAGATCACCATTCTCAACTCACGTGCATATCTATCAGAGCACAAGCGAGAATCTGATGTCAACCACCACCCCCCTCCCCCCAATTTTTTTTTTAAATTGGAGGAACAACCCCCTCAAACCTCAAAAACACACTCTGTTAACATGCAACCCTACATAAAAGGGGATTTATGTACAAGGAATCACATGTGGGGTTTGGTTACTGTATTAAGCCACATGGTGTGAAGTGAAGGCCTGGATTTCATATAGACAATCCGACAGTTGAGACCGTGACACTTCATTTAATGAGTTATGATCTCAACCCAACTAAGACTCTCTCCTATCTCACTTATGCGAAAACAAGAATTTCAAAGCCGCCATAGACATTCTCTATCAACATAAGTGCTAAAAATAAGTTGTGGTGTTGCTTGACCAGATTGACTGACGCTTTGCTTCAGTTTACTCAAACCTCATACAGCTTTGTCTCCAACATTGTGCTCTTAAAGAGTACAAGAAGATCCATGCTCATAGCAAAGCCTTCGAGCTTGTGCCCGGGGTATTCATGTATAATCATTTTTTGGATATGTATGTGAAATGTAGCAGTCTCCTTGATGCCTAGAAAGTACTCAATGAAATGAGTGAAAGGGATTTGTGTTCTTGGAATACAATGATTTCTAGGTACGCAAAAGTTGGGAAGCTTGAAGAGGCTAAAAGGTTATTTGATGAAATGGATGAAAAAGATAAATTTTCTTGTACTATGATGATATCGGGGACGTTCGCCACGACCAGCCAAAAGAGGCTTTGGAATTGTACAGAAGGATGTTAAGACATGAGAATACAAATCGAATAAGTTCATTGTTTCTAGTGCTCTTGCTGCTTCGGCAACGATTCCAGCTTTACGGATGGGGAAGGAGATTGACTAGTATTTCAGTCGAGCTGTAACCATACATCATTATAGGATGTGTCAGGATCTCAACTATCGGATTGTCTATATGAAATTCAGGCATTCACTTCACACCACTTCGCACTATGTGGCTTCATACAATAGTCGAACCCTCACATGTGTGCTACTTAAAAGGATATGCATGTAACCTACAGTAAAGAAAAAAAACTTAATTAATGTCAATCCTAATCAAACATCATGAATAAAGAAAATAATCCTTCTCTTTTTCAGGCCCCAACAGACCTTTTCTCTTTTAACGTCATAAATTTTAGACTTAAATGCACCACATACCCCTGTGGTATTTTTAGTTTGCAAAAATGTCCCTGAGGTAAGAAAAGTTTGTTTTATATTCCTAAGGTAACCCGATTTAAAAAATACCCCTCTATCTGAATCCGTTTAAAAACTTAATTGTACTAGGTAACGTGATACATCTCCCACACGTCTGCACCTTTAAATTTTTGCCACATGTCATTGGGTCCCACAATGTCCAAGTCAGATGCCAACTAGGCGCCATGCAAGCATATATTCTCCACGTAATTAATAAATAGTAATGACAAAATAATAGGAATGTCCGTTCCTCTTGGTGCAGAAAAAGAATCACGGTAAACACTCATGTGGCCTTCTCCCCCATTTCCCCTCAATTGCTCTGGTTTTGTTCCCGAACCCTAAAAAACATTTCCCCCCAAATTTTGCCTCCCGACCACCTGAATTCGTTCGAGCACCAACATTTCCCTCCCTTTTGTGTCTTTCGTTCGATCAACCTAGATTTCCCTCCCCAAATGATATGTACTCAGATTCCCAATCATCCTCCCGCCGATCTGAAGTCTCCCGACGTGGATTTGTCTCCAAGTGTAGCGGTGGTCAACAGCCCAACGCTTTGATCTGTGGCTGTGGTCTTCCCGCACGCATGTGTACTTCCTTGACAGATAGTAACTCAGGCGCCGATTTTATGGTTGTCCCATGTACAACAGGAATACTGTAACTTCGTTATATGTCGTTTGGGAGTCGATTTAACCAATATTGATAGTTGTTATAAGTTGAGGACAAGTACTCGTTTGGGAGAAGATTGTCGATTATAGTAAGCTATTAATAAATAATTAACCAATATTGATAGTTTGTCATGTAGAATTTCTTTAACAAAGAAAGACCGTCTTTGATTACAAATAAATGGGTGTATTGAAGTGCTATAAACAATCTACTTGGAGTCTGAGATGTTGATATATATATGAAGTCCATTTATGTACTGATTTCACATTCGTCTTAAAAGTACCAATGAATGCTGTAAAATCGATGTTCAACCTTTAGCAGACAATGTGTGGTTTGACATGTATCAATCTTACAAATAATCGTTGGATATTCCATAGGTGCTTTCTTTTTTATGTTGGAAATACTTGAGAATCCTGATTTATATTCAGTAATTGGATTATGTGTGGACTCTTTGATTTCTTTGCTTGTTGTTGTCGGTTATCAGTAATAAATATGGCAGACTTGCTGAGTTCTCCACCTCTTCTTTAAACCCCCTTTGATTATGTCCATCATTGAGGATGACTTTGATGCTCATCGCTACTGAAGTTCTTGCAATAATTTAGTTTCAATTTAAATGCGTATAAGATGATCATGAAGATTAGAGTACAGAATGAAGATTGTAAATTTGTGATCAATGATTCTTCTTAAAAGATGAATTACAAGTTACATCTCCATATATATTTGTTTTGTCTCCTTCTGTGCAAAAGTTTTATTTGCATATGTTATACTACAACTGAGGAAGTTAGTAAGCCAATGCCTATAATAAGAGATCATATCATACGAGTTTTTGTAATAAATCAAAATGGGGAAAAATCAAACTTACGAATATAAGGAATCATATTCCTTGCATTAAAGGTAATGAAAAACTGTAACTTTACTACTATCTTACTACTATCTTTTTGGACTGTGAGAAATAGAGGGATTGTGCCCACCTTAGCCGCCAATAGCAAGGGTATGATTGATGCCAGTTTTTATACCATGATTGATTTCTGTTCCAAGTAAAATGTAAATTTTTGTTCCAATTATGATTGATGGTTGTCAGTATTTTTTTAGAAGCCGGGTTATAATTACTTCCAGTGGGTTGATCCACCAACTTGTCCATGCGGTCAACAGTTTTTACCTCTAATCCTCAAGAAGGGGAAGAAGTTGGAAGATGAAGTTTGTTTTTACTACCCTTCATTCTTCAGTATGGTGGTCCACCTCAAACTCCATTCCATTCCCCATCTGCATATAAAGTGGCTGCCAAGCTCCTTATTCTTCTCCGGTTTTTCTTGGATTCGTGGGCATATGTCAAAGCTTGCCTCCTCAATCCCCAATCGTTTCCCACATAACCGATTCATAAGCATCCTTTTGCTAATCTCCAGCATACTTAAAAGAAGCTTATCCCTTGCCTGCAACACCCACGCGTTGAAAGTTTCTGCTATATTATTCATAAGCACATCGCTTTTACTGTGTGTAGAGATGGCGCGTCAGGACCATGCCTACAAGAATTAGAACATGGAAATAGTTAATACCTTAGTTATCTAATCACTACATTCAGTTAGGAAAATAATAAGAAAAAAGTTTATTCATTACCTTCGGATCTATCTTAGATAAATAGTGGTGTGCTTCTTCGCTCAAAGCTTCCATTTCCTTCATGTGTCTCTCAAATGCGACAACGTTGGAAGCTTTTACACATCCATAGAACATCCTTATATGTTTGTCCCTTCTATCCATGCGATTTCATGTTTATATGCAGGTGCTTAATGCAATATCTGTGCACCGTGTTAGGCAAAAGAATGTCAAAGGCATCAAGCAATCCCTGAAAAAAAAACCAAAATTCAGGTTAGGTCAACAACTTTTACAAAACGCTTAATCAAGATATGACTCAAAATACTTACCTTTTGATGGTCGGATATGAATACCCATTCTCAGGTATCAAATCTACCAACATCGTCAAGCAATGCATCCAGAAACCATACCCATGACTCTCTGCACTCATTCTTGCACACTGCACATATCTTCATTCCCGTCCTTCGCCACCGCATAAAATAATTGACCTCAATATAGTCCCTTCAAGTGGCATGCATCTACCGCTACGACTGGCCTACAACCTGCTAAAAATCCTTTTCTACAAGCATCCAAACACACATACATTCTTCTGAAGAATCTGTGCTCTCTATCAATGAATGTTGTGCTCCTAGGATTAAATTTAGAAATATCAGTAGCATAATCGTAACAATGCTTGTACTTCTCGGCATGATCCCCATTAATTACCTCCATTGCTAGCTTTAATGCCTGGTATGCCTTGTATTTGGACACACCAACCATCTAATCTCGTCGTACTTCTTCAATTAGTGCAGTGGTTGTCATGTTAGAGGTGTCTCTGATCTTCTCCAAATATTAGTTCGTTATCCATTTGGTAGTCACGACCTCATTGATATAGTGGGTACCACATCGGTGCTTTGTTGTGAACGTCTTTATCTGAAACCCATCTGCGTAGTTCTCATTCGAGCAGTAGATTCTCCACGTGCAATTTGGTGCCTTGCACCTTTCTGTCACCCGAACCTTGTCTGATTCAACAAGCTATAAGCAAAACCATTATGAATACAAAGTTGTTGAGGGCCTTCTTGAATAGGTTGAGGTCTCTAAATCTCATCCGTGTGCATAACTTTAGCCTCCTCCTTCCACTTGATAGATCTGTGTCGTGGAATTCTGAACACCTTGCTTTTGTTTGACAACCTTCATCATCTTCACTGTCACCCTCATTCATACTCTCTTGTGCATCATCACTAGACACCGGTGGTGCCTCCTCGGTGTCTCTAGCAATGGAGAATGTTGCTCCAAATCAACGTTAACACATTTTCCCGCTCTCAGTCTCCATCATCTATAATATTTAAGTCAGGATACAACTCTGGTTGTTCCTCACCAACACTTCTCCCAAAATCACTCAAAACAAGTGCCTTATCTACCCCTTCAGCATCCCCATCAACCTCATTATCACCCTCCTCACCATCTCCACTAAATTCAAACACGTCATCTTCCTTGTCTTCCTGATCGGCATGCAAATCATAAGCATCCGACTCCTCTCCACCCATCTGATCTCCATCCCTATCAACGCTATCATGAAATGCATCTTCTCCATTAATGTTCAACACGATCCTCTTCTACCAGCATAGGGATGTCTATCGAATGCACTGCATATAAATGCAGTTCTTTCTTTGGTTGTTGCACTAGAATTTTCAGCAGCTTCCAGATATCGCCATCGGTCTGTAGGTGCGTGAACGGTGTCGCATCATAGTGGGAAAACTTGTACGCAAAGTGTTTGACATTACATACCCCATTGTGTTGTTCACAAACTTCTTAAACACTACAACTGACAAGTAGTCTGGGTCATGGTTGCAATATCATCAACCGTTATGCCATTATAAACACCAGCTTTTGACTAAGCTATCTATCGTGGTGTATGAAAATCTGCACCATATCTATAGTTAAATAAAATCCAGTTAAAGAAATATTGAAACAAAAGAGTTGTTTATTACGTACATAGAAGAATTCACGTTACAAATATTTAAAGAAACATGGCATCTAACGCTTTCAAATGTAATATATTCCATATGCAAAAATATATTCCAAATCACTATCGTGAAAATAGAGAAAACAAAACACCAATTCTAACTTGTTTCTCGTTCAGATATAGGCCCCAATATTGACAATCAAACATAAAGTTCCCCGAAACTTAAGCCAAAAAGTCATGTTATATGCTACTTTTGCCTTCAACGTCTTAAATTCCAAAAAAAATTTCTTATTTGAAAATTGTCAACATCTTCACTCGCGTCATTTCGAAATTACAAGTGGGAAAATGTACAACAAAATGCATTAATCATAGATACTTTTACCATCGCAAATTTCTTGCAAATAAGATACATCAAAAGCATAACATACTTTTACATAGATATTGCATGTGCACTCAATAAACAATACAAATATAGACATAAGCAAACAAAACAATGGACAAGACAATAGATTATTATCACTTAAAGACAAGCTGGGACCACATGCGCAAGGACACTAATTTTGCACTCCAAACCGAGTGGTCCCAACAAAAAACAAATGCCCATCAAACAGAGAAGACAAATGGGTCTGTACTATCGAATAAAGAACACAAAAAAACTGACAAACTGACAAAGCAATATCAGTTGACTAACCTCCAAGCTTCTGGAACTCCTCACCTACACGAACAAGATTCCAATCGGTTACAGCCTAAGCACAAAGATTGGGGGATAATGGGTTTCGAGATTTACTTAGGATTCGAGATATTTGGTGCCTAATGATTTAGGGTTAGGGTAAGGTATATTAGATTTGGGATTTGAGGGTTAAGATTTAGGGTTCTACGGCTTAGTCTTTCGAGAATAAGAGAGGGTGGAAAACATTGGCTAAGTGTGAAATGGGGGGGAGGAGAAGGCCACACGAGTGTTTTTTCTGCACCAAGAGGAACGATGTCGTTCCTCTTATTTTGTCATTACTAGTTTATTTTTAAATTACGTGGAGAATATATGCTTGCATGGCGTATAGTTGGCATTTGACTTGGAAATTATGGGGCCCAATGACACGTGGCAAAAATTTAAAGGTGCAGACGTGTAGGAGACATGCCATGTCACCTAGTACTGTTAAGTTTATAAACGAATTCAGACGGAGGGGCATTTTATAAATCGAGGGGTTTCCTTAGGGATATAAAACAAACTTTTCTTACCTCAGGGACATTTTTTCAAAATAAAAATACCACAAGGGTATGTGGTTGATTTAAGCCTAAATTTTATAGGTATACAATGTTAATTTTTGCTACAAATCGTATAGAAAAATGTGACTAATTAAACATTACTTTTATCTTTTTTAAAATTATTAGTATCTATAATGCGCAAGCCAAAGACAATTGATGTCGTTTTAAGAAAAAGTATGATGATCCAACTTCTACAATGTCTTTGTTTATATTCTCTAAAACATCATCGAGTCCTACTCTAATAAAAAATTTCTAAATTTAGTTGTTTTATTTTATGTGTATCCGTGTTTAATTCATTTTTACATCTTCTTCTTAGTATAGTATCAATCAATTTCTAAATATTTTTTGAAATTTTTTAATATATGTTAACTATATTATATCTTTATCTCGCCCTTAGTACAACAATCCTGGCTCCGCCACAGATGCCAACAACTTCCTAGGAACATTGTAGCAACTATTTATTTTGTGTACAAAATATGTATATTTAAATTTTCCATTTACTAAAACTTCAACAACATGCCAAACCTACATAGGAAAGAGCAATAGGATAAAGTAACAGATATTATAGTTTTTTAATTAAGTCGACTATGTTGATTGGATGATTGAACTTGATATATCATACATTAGTAAATTATATATTTGTTGTGAATATTATACGTACATGACTCAAGCTTGTTGTTTTTAATTTCAAAAATGTAAATGCTAAAAAATATAATCGTCTAACTTAAAACTCACTATCTTTGGATCAATTTTCAACAATGCAAATCTTTCGAATTTCAAACCCATCTCATTTTTAAACTTTAAATATTTGAATATAATTTTAAATTTTAAAAGGATTGCACTATGTCAAAGATAAGGGTTCCACTATTTCAAATGAACTAAAAATAAAACATTTAAAGAAATATTTCGAATTGAAGAGAATATTTTGAATTAAAAAAAATATAAGACAACAAATTGAAATAATTTTATCACTTTACTAAAAAAAATTTGGGTTATTTACAATGTTTGGCCATTGGTTTTTTCTTCCTTCTCCTCTTGCTCTCAAATTGCCTTTTGAATTTGGTAAAATTGTATGATGCTAGGACCCATAGGTCAAAAATGAAAAACAATTAATTTTGGAGAATAAAAGTGACAAGCTATTAGTGAAAAGGTTGGTGTTAGCTAACAAGTGTAAAAGATATTTTTGGAAGAAAATTTCAGGAGCTCAATATTTTAGAGAATAAAAATTGTAAAATCAAGTAAATGTGGAGAGGATATGTCAACCGTCTTTTCTTTTCCATCATTTCAACCTCTCCCACTACAGTCCGTGACATCTTCGTCTATTTGAAATCTTCATGGCTGCACACCCAAATCGCGAAAGAATACGAGAACGTGTCGCCCAGCCACTTGATGTCATAGCCCAAGAGGACCCACGAAACTTCTCAGATGAGTCCACATAAGGTGCAGAGATCCCAATACAATCAAAACCCCCAAGACTGATTCCTAAAGAGCAAACTGCTAGAAGACAAAGTATATGATGTGATTTATAAACTATTTGGTTATGTTTCTTTGACTTAAAATTTATACCATTTTCGAAAACCAATTGACACTCATTAATGGTTCTCAAATATTGAAGCAACCGAAAAAGACCACTAGCAAAAATATCTACATGTTTTTGTGCACATAGTGGTACAGACACTTGTGTTTATATTCATGTCTGAGTAAATATGAGCAAGTATTTCTTGCTTTTGTTTTATTTGTTTTTCATCTCTTTTTTGGGTGAATTTCGTGTTCATTTTGCCATTCTGATCTTTGCAACTCCGTCTTCTAAATTTTGTGTTTGGTAAAATCTAGTTTCGCTTTAGCCATCTAAGAATGTAGGCCCAATGAATTATTTGATCCATAGTGATGCAATGCGGCCAGATGAACTAGATTATTTGAGCATATGATTAAACATTGCCTTGTACCTTAAATGTTGTGCTGTGTTGATATGTTTATTTGAACATATGATTTGCATGAATGCCAGTTGGTGTTTGTATACATTATGATGATGCGGCGTTTATGGTTTTCAATTTCTTGGCCTTATTTTTTAAACAATTATTCTAGGCTTCATCTTTAATTTTGATACGTTTGTCGAGGTTCATATACTCTGGAATAGATTCTTTCATTTTCTTGGTTTTTATTGTATTTTAAGTGAGTTACTCTTAGATTTATGTAGCACAATCTATTCTAAAATGATGCTTCCACCTCTGCTGAGTGCTCGAGCCATGAAGTTGATTGACTTTGTTACATTAACATCTTTACACCCATGAGATGCGTAGGTGGGTTCACAGTTTCAAAAGCCACCTGGTTTAACTCTGTAAATTTTCTTTTCGTAAAAGTGTATTGAGTATAAGAATACTCAAATATTCACACATGCAAAGTGACCTTTAAATGTTGAAACATTTTTTTACTCAAATAGTAGCATTCCAGGCCCCTGACAGTGGACTAAACATGTAGGATTTATTTTCTTCTTATTTTTCCTACGTGTTACTTTGTTACTTTATTTTGTTCTTTATTTTTCAAAGAAGTTTAAGGCAAAAAAAAGCCAGAAAAAGTAAACAGGAATTAGGTTTGGAAGGCTTTGAAAAAATTTTCAAATCCCAATCAAGCTATCCAATAATGCGAAGAGACCTACAGGAAAAAATAGAAGGATATTTGTCGAGAGAGTGACATATTTAGTGAGGCATTTTGCTGATATAAGCTACAGAAGTTGGAAGTTTGTCCTCCAAAAAGATAAAGACAAGTAATACAATCAAATATTGGTACTGGGCACTTCTTCCCATCTGTTGATACTCTTATATCTTTCAACCTTTTGCTTTATCTTTAGAAATCTCTTATCACAAGTGGAATATAATTCTCTGTGACTACTTAATTAAAAATGTAATATATGTTGTAGGGAGATTTTGTGCTAGATTGGGATTGGTTTGAAGATCGAGAGTTAATCAAGACATCAACTTCATAATATTTACAATAGGTTTTGAAACAAAGAAGAAGTAATGGCCAATCCCCCCGAGAAGATAAGCGAAGAGGTTTGGAAAAAAGCTGCAATCTGTGGGCATTTGTATAATTATATATAGAGGTTTGAGAAAAAGCTGCTATCAGGTGAATTAATTGATAGATAGAGATTTTAAGTTTTCAGTTTAATGTTCCATTTGTATAATTATAAACCGGTACGATTGTGATAAAATAAGATAGCAATTGTTAGACAATTTGATTCCATTAGGAAAAAAAAAGATGAGCATATATATCAGATTTTTCTTCCATCATTTTTCTCAACTAGACCGGTACAAAATGCTTGCAAATTCTATCAATAGCTATAACGCTTCCTACATATATTGTTTCTTAGTGAAATGAATTTTAGCATTTTTCACTCAATCTCGGCCCATTATTGGTATGATATTATAATGTGTAAGTATCTGCTATAATTATTTTATATGAGAATCTAATCTAATTGGCTCATCATTCTTTGTATTGTAGCTTTATGCTCATAACATGTTATGCAGTGGTTGTGTGACAAGAATGTGGCATATAGAAGAAAACTCAAAGTGAATCATATTGCCGGATCTAAATCACTTTTTTCCCTATATGAGGAAAGAGTATGTATGCTTGTGTTATGCATAACACATGGAGTTAGTCTTTATTTATTCTCATTGATACTAATGCATATTCTAATAATCCGGTTGTGTAGTGTGAGGAGGATGGTAACAAGATTCAATTTTATAAACGATCCCACATGAAGAAAGACTTGGTTACTCTAGCATGTGAGGAAAACTATGTAAGCTATATATAGTTCAAGGTTTGGATTTGACTTTGTAGAGGCAGTGTGCTGCAAGTTAATTTCTTCATGCCATCAATTTGTTTTTGGTGAAGAATCAAATGATGGCAACATTTGCAGTGAGAGATCTCTTCATGAAATCAGGGGGATAGCCGAGGAGGTGTTCTATGGTCTTGGGACTTGCAAAAGGCATGAGAAAGTTTGTTATACCTCCACCTTCGACATTAGCAAGGTCCTCTCAAGTTGCTCATCTGAACAAACAAGTTCAAAAGTACAAAAGTGTCATGGAGTCTTACAAGGAATAATACGAAGATGTAAGAGAAACAATGAGAAAGAGAATGTTGAAGTAAGCTTCTTATGATCAAAAGCTTGCTTATATTATGAGTCAAACATCCAGACCTAGTAACTCTGCAATGCAGTGCCTGTGAAGAGCACTAATAGCAGCAAAAAGGAATGGACCTAGCTACGACTTTTATTAAATAGTTGGATATATCTTCATATATACTTTTATAAAATTTGTTAAGTATGAATGACTCATTAAAGACTCTTGATTAGTCTTTGCATCTTGTCTTTACATGTCAATAGCTGTTGAATTTCTAATCAAAACAATTTCATCATTTTCTACTTGTATTTATTGATAAAATTTATATACTTGTTAACATGAGTTTGCCTATAGATAGTGTAATATGTTAGGTGGTGGATGAAAGATTTATGACAGCTTTCACTTGGAAAAATTACTTTTTTAGAGTAATTTTTTAAATGTTCATCATGTGCATTGACATATGTACATCATTCAAAGGCAAATCAAACTAGCTTCCGTTTATAATTTGACACTTTTTGGGTTGTTAAACGGCTATACTACTAAGCTTGTTGCTGCCATTATATTAATTATGTGAGTCTAGAAAACAACCCTGGAGGGGGTGTTTGAGTTTTAATAAAAATTAAAACTTTTTCGATAATGATTCAAGCAAATAATCAATAATGAGCAAAGCACCACAAACACAAGTATAAAAGCAAATAAAGGAGAGTAAGGGTTAGAGAGATTACACCGGTATTTTTAGGTGGTTTGGCTAACACTTGCCTATGTCTACCCATAAGACTATTGACTTCCTTGGGCTTTCTCCACTATTATCTAAATAACAAATATACTTTAACTTCGGGTGCTAAGGAACATTTACAAAGCGCTTTTCAAGCTCACGCTTCAACTCTTATCACAAATCCCAATAACCCAAGGGATTTCTACTACCCTTACGAGTAGGACCAAGTGTTTCCCAACACTTAAGTATTTCACAAAAGATGGGTACAAGGGAATAATAAAGAAATACTCTCTAAGCCAAATATGCAAATGTAAAGCACAATAGTGAGCAAGGAGACAAGATTTGAGTAGGAAAGCTTTAGTCTTGGCATGTGTAAGCACTAACTTTTTTGGGAGATAAGTTCTTCTCTATTCTTCAAAACTCTTTCTCTCTCAAGAGGTTAGATAAAAAATAATTGTAAGTTATTTTATTTATTTCTCTATCTTGTTATATTTTATAATTCTCTTGTAGTCAAAGGTCTTCAAAACCCTTTATTGTACCATTCGAGGGGTACACAAGTCATTTTTAAGCTTTTAAATGAGTTAGCGACGTTTTAGGAATTTCTATGAAATCGTAGCATGTGTCGACACACTCGAGAGCACATTTGCAGGCCAACTTTGTGGTTTCAACAAATGCTGACTATGTGTCAATGTGTCGACACTATCAAAACTGCTCTTGGGTGACACCATCATTGCTGGAGAGAATTTTCAACAACTTGTAAGTGTCATTTCCACTCCAAAACATCTTTAAACATCTACAATAAGCAAATTGACATTTTTTACTTGTGAAATGGTGTTTAAAAACGATTAGGACTTTTTGAGAGAGAGAGAGAGATAACCTCGATCTTTTGAAACACTTTAGAAAAAGTGGATTGACAAAATAAGATCTAAAAGTCCTCAAAATACTTTGACATTTTTGCTATCATCTAAATAAAAAATGGATTGTTTAATAAACAACTTTGGGCTAACAAATTGTATGGATTATCTTAGTAAAATCTCATAATTTTTTTGCTTTAATTACAATTTTTCTCCTTAAACTATCACTGAATTCTCAAATACCCCCCACAAACTATACTTATCATTGCAATTTCATCCCCAACCTATTGAAGTTGTTATATCGAACAATTTATGCTCCACGTAAAAGACATGTGACCTCCTTACTTGAAAAGACAATTTTGACCAAATCGATTTTAAGCGAGTATTTTTTTTAATAAAAAAAAATCAGGTAACTATATACTATTTTTTGGCTCTACGAATGCTAGAAGCACGGTAGAAGGCTAGGGAGGACTCAAACGAGGGTAAAATTTTTTTTTTTCACGTAAAGAGAAAGTCACGTGTCATTTACGTGGGACGAAAATCGTTCGATATAACAACTTTAATAGGTTGGGGATGAAATTGCAACGAAAAGTATAGTTTGTGGGGGTAAGTTGTAACAAGTTAAAGTTTGTGGGGGTATTTGAGAATCGGGTGATAGTTTGAGGGGGGAAATTGTACCCCTGAGGTAAACAAAGTCATTTTCATACCCCTGAGGTAAACATTCAGGAGCAAATATGTCCTTCCGTTATGTTTACCTCAGGGGTATGAAAGGGCATATTTGCTCCTGAATGTTTACCTCAGGGGTATGAAAAGAACTTTGTTTACCTCAGGGGCATATTTGCTATTACCGCATACCACAGGGGCATGACATGCATTTAACCCTATCCTTTTTTTACCTCAAAAATTGATTTCTTTCTTGTTTTAATATACAACTAATTGAAGGATTCAACTTATTCATTTTTAGATTAATGTTTTTAGGCAATAATATAATCAACTACATAAAATAGCCACTATTTGTAACATGTCCAAATCATTGGTAGTGCTAGCTATAACAGTTATCATTATTGGTCACTAACATGGACTTTAGCGACATACTCTATGCATCGCTAGTACAACTATTTGCGACATATCCAATTCATCGCTATTAGCTATAGCAACTATCATTATTAGTCGCTCAAATGGACTTTAGCAACTACTCTATTCGTCACTTATACCACTATTTGCGAAATGTCCAATTCGTTGGTGGTGCTAGTTATAGTGATTATCATTATTGGTCACTAAAATGACTTTAGCGTCATATCCTCTATGCATCGTTAGTACCACTATTTGCGACATGTACATTTTGTTAGTGTTGATAGCTATAGAAACTATCATTTTTTGTCGCTAAAATCTACACACTCTATTCGTTGCTATGTGGTCATGTCTAGTGACCACTACGGATGAATTCGTAGACCCTCTATGAAGAAAGAAAATGAACTCCATCAATGATATACTTTTGATTGAGCTAGAATATTTCATGTTTAGTACATCTAAAACTAATATAATATTGATTATTTAATGTTTTAAATATTAATTTTAGATGGAAAGATGGTTAAGAGATGTAAATCTAAGTCGTGCATTTATTGTTGAATTGATATGACATTAGATTTAATTTATTACACACGCAATTTTTTCCTATCTTTAGCTAATTAAGATTTATTTTTTCCCATCTATAGCTAATTAATTAGATTTAATTTATTGCACATACACGTGTTTATATACATTCTAAAATCATTATTTTTATCATTTGCACTATAAAATATTGGCATTGTAATTATTTTATGAATTTAATATCGTCATATGATGTCATGAACTAATTGAGTATTTTTGTGCAGGTGATATAATTAATTGCTTTCTAGACTAGCAACGAACAAGACCAGTCTACAGGGACAGTAATAATGATTCATTAATGACAATGTTGTAATTCTATAAAGAAATGAGAGATACTTAAATCTCATCCCTCAACTATCTTTTTAACCTAGCTATAGACGACCGCCGCTATAGACCATCTTTAGCCGCGTTTTTTTGCAAGCCGCCGCGAAAAATACCCTTTAGCGGCGTTTTTAGCGACCGCAGCTATAGACCCTATTTTTTGTAGTGATTGTGGATTTGAGCCATAATAAGTTTCACTATTGGTTGGATGCCCCATATAACATATAGGTAGGTTTAGAATTAAGTTGGCTGAAACATAATATTAAAATTAATTAAGTGATCCTTTGGTAGTTCCAATATTAATTGCCATTCGTACAGCTCATGAAGATCAATATCAAGATCGAAGAACAAGATCAGTAGTTAGTTATCGCAATCAATAAATGGAGATGTTTCTGCCTGCGGCGCCCTTTGGTCAAGCACGATAAAATGTACATTATGAAAATCTTAACTAGTTCATGTGGCCGTACCCATTTCCCCGACCTAATTGGGAAAGCAATGGCCACCCTTTCATTTAACTTAAAGCTATTGATCGATACAATATATATATTGACGAATTAATATTATAAACATATATTAGTACTCCCATGATGTGGTCTAATCCATGTTTGCAGGGGCCAAGGCAAGGGAGCTAGGCTACTGGGGAGGTGCCCCATCCCCCCAAAAGCCAAGTAAAAAAGAAAAATATATAGTTTTCAGCACTTTTTTTTTTCACCGACGGCCGCTAAAGACCCTTTTTTAGCGGCGTTTTTAGCGACCGCCGCTATAGACCTTTTTTTGTAGTGATTGTGGATTTGAGCCATAATAAGTTTCACTATTGGTTGGATGCCCCATATAACATATAGGTAGGTTTAGAATTAAGTTGGCTGAAACATAATATTAAAATTAATTAAGTGATCCTTTGGTAGTTCCAATATTAATTGCCATTCGTACGGCTCATGAAGATCAATATCAAGATCGAAGAACAAGATCAGTACTTAGTTATTGCAATCTATAAATGGAGATGTTTCTGCCTGCGCCCTTTGGTCAAGCACGATAAAATGTACATTATGAAAATCTTAACTAGTTCATGTGGCCGTACCCATTTCCCCGATCTAATTGGGAAAGCAATGGGCACCCTTTCATTTAACTTAAAGCTATTGATCGATACAATATATATATTGACGAATTAATATTAAAAACATATATTAGTACTCCCATGATGTGGTCTAATCCATGTTAGCAGGGGCCAAGGCAAGGGAGCTAGGCTACTGGGGAGGTGCCCCCGATCCCCCCCAAAAGCCAAGTAAAAAAGAAAAATATATAGTTTTCAGCACTTTTTTTTTCATAAAATCCTTCGACAACTCGAGTAATATAATTTGGCTTCCCCTAAAAATATAATTAGCTCCAATGCCGCGATCAGCTGTTGTCATCTATGCGTACGTTTACATATATAGAGGTCAATTCCACCGTATTAATGCGTAATATTTCTATGTACCTAGCTCACTTTAGACTAATTAATGAAATTGAAAACCCTTGAAGGTTGCAATGGTCATGCATGCAGTGGTTTCGAGGAATACAACCTTATTTACTACCAAATATCAACTGGCACAATTGATGTACTATAATAGTTTATTGTCGAAAAGCTTATATGAAAACATTATATATAGTTTATATTAACAATTTTTAAATATCTCAAACTTTCCAAAGGTTATAAATTTTTTGGCAGCTCACGATTCCAAGGCATCAACGCTGCAGATATTCCTGTCATACTATATATAACTTTGAACAATACGTATTAGAGCAAACTTCATTCTAGATGTATAGACAAACATCGGTCACAAATATTGCAATTTGTTTTAATTGAGATAGGCGACGGAACCAATGGCCAAGGCTAGCAAACCTACTTACTTTATGATTGCTATCTTCTTTATCATCAGCATCCTCCTGACAAATGCGATGAGTAAGTAGTCTTCTACTTTAATTTTTATATCTGCCCTAAAGGGCGATACGTCTGTGGTTGGAAGATGCTCCTATTGCCGTGCGGACCTTAGGGCATCACTGGCAAGTAGCTCCAATAATGGTTGCATGGCTTTTACTTAATTTTTTATAGCTCAAATACATTACTGTTTTCAATATATATATATATATATATATATATATATGAAGAATTCCCTTTGAAGATTTATTGGGGATTTAAATTTCTTCTACTTTCTTATCAATTATCTCTCAATATTGTATGACAGAACATCCAATGCCGGACGATCTGAAAAAGTATATCAAGCATAGAAGCCAGACATGGTCAGGGCTATGCTGGTATCAAAGTCATTGTGATAGGCAATGCCAGCAATGGGAGCATGCACTTTTTGGAGACTGTGGTCCGTTGTTCAGATGTTACTGCTACTTCAACCGAACAATCTGAAAATCCTCGATCCACCCTATCATGCCATTTATCTACCGAATAATGTTCATCACATTTCTTTCCTTTTTATATGGAGTTTCGATCGGGTATTTTGTTGCAAAATGGTAGCAACTAGAAACTATAAGGTGCGGTTGATTACGTGCTTTAGAATAATTCAAGGAAGTTGTGTATTCTGAACAGTTGCATATTGACCCACCCTGAGTTGGTGGTTTTTTTTTTCTTTTGTTCTACCCTGTGTTTGGTGGTTTTTGTGCTTTGCTTGGGTTTCGTTTTAGTAATTAGATTTGTTAGCCCAAGGTTGTTTTGTAAACAATCCATAATTGATTTTGATGATAACAAAAGTTTCTAAGTTTTAAAGACTTTAGATTTTATATTGTCGATCCACTATTTTCTAAATTATATTTCAAAGATTGAGGTTATTTCTTTAAATTATTTTTAAGTGCACATGAACACCACTACATAAGTTGATAAGATCAATTTTTCTTATTGTAGGTGTTTAAAGAAAGTTGGAATGGATTGGACAATTTGAAATTGTTGTTTTTCTCTCCAGTAGTTATATGTGTCGACACATACTGGACATGGTGTCGACATATCGCACTGACTCCAGAATGTTGAATACATGGTGTCGACACATACAGAACATGGTGTCGACACATACAGGACATGGTGTCGACACATTGCACTAACACCCGAGAAAAAATTTTCAGAACAAGTTTTTAATGTGTCAGCACATACCCATGTGTCGACACATACCACGAATTTGCAGAAATTCTGGAATGACGTCAGATCGTTCAAATTGATTCAAAATTGCCTCAAATGACCTCCAACGACACTCAATCTTTGCAAGAAGGCCCTTAATGACCGTTGAAGACCTAAGGCTATAAAGAGAACCAGATGGAGTGAGAAGAGAACAGAGCTCAACCAATATTGCAACATCTAGAGAAAGTTCAAGATTCAAAGTTTTTCATTTGCTGATTCTTCCAAGATCAAAGCTCTCATTTGTTCAAATCTTCTCCTATTGCTCTTCATTGACAACGCAACCTTCAAAGGGAGAGAAATTTCTTGAAGAAGAGGTGGACTTGCATCAATATTCAAAAACTACATCCGATAGAGAGAGAAAGCAAGATCTGAAGTTTTGATTTGCTATATCCTTCAAGTCCAGAAGCTCTCATTGTCAAATCCTCCTCTCTTGCTCATCATCGAAGATCTAGAGTCCAAAGAGAGAGAGATTTCTTGAAGAAGGGACAACTCACTTGCAAGCTCACTTTGCCCTAACTTCTAGAGAGAGAAAATCATTTGAAGAAGAGGGAAAGCCGCACCTAGCAAGGAAGCTTGTGCTCACACCTGCCAAATGTTAGGTTTCCTTCAAGAATCTTATCTTCTTACCTTTATTGAGCTTTATACTTGCTAATTTGGCTTAGAGAGTCATTCCATAGGATTTGAACTTTTCATTGGGTTATTTGGCTAAGAGAGCTATTCACCTATGTACTCTTTCTTTGTATAACTTTTGAGTGTTGTGTGAACACTTGTTGAGTAATGAGAAAACACTTGGTCCTACTTGTGATAGTAGAAGAAATCCTCTAGGTTGTGAGGATTTGTGAGAGTTGAAGTGTAAACTTGGAAAATACTTTGTAAAGGTTCCTTAGCACCCGTAAAGCTAAGGTGTATTCGCTATTTGGAGAATAGTGGAGGAAGCCCAAGGAAGTCAATTGCCTTGGGGGTGGACGTAGGCAAATGTTGGCCGAACCACCTAAAAATACGGTGTTATCTCTCTAACTCTATCTCTATTACTTTTTAGTACTTTTTCATACTTGTGGAGATTTATGTTTTATCATTCATTGATTATATTTGGTTTTAGACACATTTAGATCAACATTATTATTTGTTAAAGAGGGGTAGTTTTCAGATCTGCATATTTACTCAAAAAGTGTTAAGTTTTTGTAAAACCCAATTCACCCCCCCCCCTCTTGGGTTGTTATTTAGACTCACAAGATTAGTTATTATGCTCAAAACAAATCTATATATATATATATATTAGTAAACATAATTAGAAGAGAGCACTACAATATGAGGAACCACAAGCACCATTAAAAGGTGTGGTTTTCAAGTTGTCTGAGGTCTTCATTTCTTTAAGGGATAAATGCAAAATTGGTCCCTGTGTTATACGCAAAAATCGATTTAGTCCCTGTGATATGAAAAACATCGATTTAGTCTCTATGATTTCAGAAAGTGATAAAATCAGTCCCTGATAGAGGATCGATAACAAATGAAAATAGAATCATAGGGACTAAATCGTTGTTTTTCATATCACAGGGACTAAATCGATTTTTGCGTATAGCACAGGGACTGATTTTGCATTTATCTCATTCTTTAATTCTAAATAAGGGAAGCATAAAAGAGAAAATGTCATTTTTGGCATCGGAATTATGAGTAAATTATCATTTCGAGTCTTTAAATTAAAAATAGTTTATGAGAGTTAGTAAAAAAATATTAAGAGAAATAAAATTTGAATGAACATTATAATAAAAAAATAATTTAATTTAAAAATATAATATTTTTTTATTTTTTAATTAAGCTAAAATTTTAAAATGAAACTCAACACGCCAGTTTTTATAATATACAATAAGAGTAAATACATGCTAAAAGTAAAGATAAGGGTAAGAGAAGCAAACACCTGTTTTTAGGTGGTTCGACAAACCCGCCTACATCCACCCCTCAAGCTCCTTCACCGAGCCTTGAGGTTTTTCACTATCTTCAAATAGCTTACACTCTAGCTTTTGGGTGCTAGAGAACCGTACAAGTGTTTTCCCGGGATCAACACTGAAACCCAACCAAGTGGTTTTTTAGCTCACCACTCACAACCTCACCAAGCTTGAGATATACACTCTCAAAGCTTCTTCTTTAGTAAACAACCTCACTAAAGGAAATACCTCTTTTGATAGGTAGATTGAAGAACAAAATTATCTCAAAGAGTAGATATAAAAGTGGAAAGTTTTATCTCTTTATTCACACAAAGACAAGGATATGAAAGTGTGTTTTGTGTGAATGATATGAGAAATATGAAATAGAAAGGTTTGAAATATTTCTCAAGCTATACAAATGATATGTGGTCGTTGGTTATACATTTTAGACGAAATGAAGGTGTATTTATAGTCCACATATGAAAACTAGCCGTTTATAGCCGTTCAGAGTTTTTGCTAAAACGAATCGGTCGACCGCAACATGAACCGGTCGACTGCTTCAAGTTACCGTTACCCAACGGTCGACCTCCTTAACTTAAGCATGATCCGGTTCTTTTAAAAACAAGGTTTTTGACCACTTTTAAACACCCAATTTTGAAGACATATTTCCCATAAGTATATGAAGGTTTAGAGGTTTGATTGGGATGTTTTGAAACCTATAAAAATATTTTAATCTTTCAAACAAAACTTAAAACGGTTTATGCATGTTTTGAAAGCTATGCAAGTGCGTGATTCAAATCCTTTTCAAATGTGAAATAAAGAGTTACAAGGATTATACCTTAAGGTCTTGAATCTTCACTTTAAGCTTCTTGCATCTTCTTGTTCTTCTTTCTTCAAGGTTTGACTCTTTTCGTCAAGTTGTCTTTGTCTTTGAAGATGTCCATTTTGTAAACTTCATCTATTTATTGAAATCATCAAAATCTCGATTGTGCACAAAAGTCAACATCTCGATTCTCTATCTTTTTTTCTCTTTCTTCCATTTATCTTTTTCTTTGTTCAAACCCTACTTTTTCTCTCCTCTATTTTATGCGATTATTCTCTTCTCTCTCCATTGCTCAATTTTTTTCCTTTTTATTTAATTATTGTCATTTAATTATTGTCGTTTACATTTTGTCATTTGATTAAGGTTATTTATTTTAATACATATTCTTAATTTATGTTCGTGTTGTTTTAATTTCATTACAAACTCTCCAAAATTCAAAAATATTTATTTGAAATGTGTTCATTAAACGCTTTTTATATTCTAAATTTTGTCTCAATACCAATGAAATAACCAATGGCTAACCCACATTTGCTGTAGTAAATTGTTTTTAGTTATTTGACAAGCACCTGAAAATGAGGTTAAAGTAAAAAGTTTTTCAAGTCAACTGTAAAAGCTCTATTATTTTTTCAAAAAACAAACTTAGCTTAAATTTTGCATAAACCAATTTTTTTTTGTTGGGAAACATTATAGTATGCCCCATGGGCCATATCTATGGGAAAAATCACATACACAAATTTAAATAATATTACACAATTTCTTTTTTGCCAAGAATATTCACAATTTCATTTCTATACAAACTACAACATGATTTTAAGGATAAAAAAAAAAAGCTTACAACAATAACAAACATTATTGTTTGTGATACAATTGTCATTTAAAGGCAGTACATTAATTTTAATAATTACATAATAAAGTAAATTGAAGACATATTAAAAAGAGAAAATTTTTATAAACTTAATTATACAAACAGTCTCTATGGTATAACGTTTTCACAAAAAGGTCATTGTGGTAAATGTTTGTACAAATTCATCGGTTTGTTCAATTTATAGTAACAAAATGATCATTCCGCTTCAGTTCTATCATCTCCCTTAATGTCCGATGATGAGCTTTTGATTATTAACATACGACTCGTTGGTTGGAGATTTAATTCAACTCAGCATCGGGCATTAAGGGAGATGAAAAAACTGAAACAGAGGGACCATTTTATTATTATACACTTAGGGATGAATTTGTACAAAGGTTTACTACATGAGCCTTTCTGTCAAAACGATATACAATAGAGACTATTTATATAATTAAGCCAAAAATTTAAGAATATGAACCCTAAGAAAATTTATTATGCTCTTTTTCTTCGCAAGGACAAGGATATTGGTTGTGCATAAGGCTGCTTGTAGCATGGCCACTAATTAATGTAAGCGTGTGTGTACATCCAGGAAGAGATCGTGGGCCAGCATATCTTTGGATCCGTGTTGCTAGCTCCACATGCGTAAGAGTGTTCAAAATTCACCCGATCCGACCGACTGACTCGAATTTGACCCGTCTTGACCCGATCGGGTCGGAACCGGAGTCAGAGTCGGATAGTTTATTTTGAAAAACTTGATTTTCGGGATGGAGTCGGATAACCAGATATGAATCCGATTACACCCGACCCGACCCGATTGAAACATTTGAGCCAAACACATCTTCCATCTCCCCCTTAGTAAAACGCGTGTTTCAGCTCCCCCCTCTCTCTTCTAAACTTCGAGATTTCATCCCCCCTACGCCTCTTCTCTCATTCACACAATCACACGATTTCACTCTCCCAAGCTGCCAAGCCCCATTTCCCTTCAAAAAAATCTAACCCTAATAGTGAGTTGTCGCCGCCGGTCTCACCCCCTCAGCTGCCACCAATCGCCGGTCTCCTTCCCCCTTGAAGTTACAGAGCTTGACTCCTTTGCAAATTCGCAGCCTCTTGCTCTTTAGTCAATGTCTCAAAGCTCTTTCTCTCTCTCATATGTTATCTTCCCACGTGTAGAGTTTGCAAATTGATAGCGGAGTGTGAAAAATCGCCTTAGGTTTCTTCACTAGACATTGGGATCTACACAGACACTACCAGGTTTTTTTGGGTTTCTCTTACTTGTATAAAAACATATAGTTTCCTTGTCATTTTAAGCACGACTGACTTGAATAGAACTTGTATGTGCCTTTGTAGGTGGTGATCCAAACCATCTGATCTCAGGAAAAAAAAACGAAGTCACAACCCGCCCTCCTCCTTCGCAGCCCCGTTGGTAATTTTTTGATATTGTTTTCTTCATTATAAAATTTATTATTGGATTATAAAATACATGTTGGTTGCTGTTGTTAATTTTGAATTCTGATTTGAAGTTATTGTAAATATTGTGTGACGAGTGTTGCTCTTGGAGTGTTGTTGTTGGAGTGTTGATTCGGAATCTGAAATTCGAATTTTTTAGATTCAGGTTTGGATTCGGATTCGGGTACGTGTTTTCCTACTCCGAAAATTTCGGTGCACACCCCTAGTCTTACTCCCTTGATGAGGTCTAAGGCGCAAGTGGAGGAGGTTGCCCTCCATCCCCCAAAAGCCAAGTAAAAAAAGAAAACTATATAGTGTCAGGACTTATTTTTTTTATTTTTTCATAAAATCCTTCAATAACTCGAGTAATATAATTAGTTCCAATGCCGCCATCAGCTGTTTGTCATCTACGTGTACGTTTGCTATATATATAGGTCAATTCAACCGGATTGCGTTATATTATTCCTACGTGCGTACCAATTAATGAATTAATTGAGGTCATATACTTAAGAGAATAATCAAATTAATTAATTCCATGAAACCCTTGGCGCCTGGAGGTTGCAATGGTCATGCATGCAGTGGTTTCGAGGCATGCGACCTTATAGTTTATATTAACCTAAAATTTTTTGTTTTTCTCGTAAAAAATTGATGCCAAAAATATCTCAACCTCTCCAAAGGTTATAATTAATTTTTTGGCAGCTCACGATTCCAAGGCGTCAAGGCTGATATTCCTGTCATACTATATATAACTTTGAACATGTATTAGAGAAAACTTCATTCTAGATATATAGACAAACATCGTTCACAAATATTGCAACTTGTATTTGAGAGAGGCGACGGAACCAATGGCCAAGGCTAGCAAACCTACATACTTTATGATAATTGCTATCTTCTTTATCATCAGCATCCTCCTGACAAATGCGATGAGTAAGTACGATCTTCTACTTTAATTTTTATAGCTGCCCTAAAGGGCGATACTTCTGTGGTTGGAAGGTCGGTCTTATCAGATTAGAGTCACTTGAGTGTGAGTTTGATTCTCCAGTTGCCGTGCAGGCCTTAGGGCATGACTGGCAAGTAGCTCCCATAATGGTTGCACGTCTTTAATTTACGAAGTTTTTATAGCTTAATACATTACTGTTTTCATATATATATATATATATGAAGAATTCCCTTTAAAGATTTATTGGGGATTTAAATTTCTTCTACTTTCTTATCAATTATCTCTCAATATTGTATGGCAGAACATCCAATGCCGGACGATCTGAAAAAGTATATCAAGCATAGAAGCCAGACATGGTCAGGACCATGCTGGCATCAAAGTAGTCATTGTGATAGGCAATGCCAGCAATGGGAGCATGCACTTTTTGGAGACTGTGGTCGGTTGTTCGGATGTTACTGCTACTTCAACCGAACAATCTGAAAATCCTCGATCCACCCTCTCATGCCATTTATCTACGGAATAATATTCATCATATTTCTTTCCTTTTTATATGGAGTTCCGGGTATTTTGTTGCAAAATGGTAGCAACTAGAAACTATAAGATGCGGTTGATTACGTGCTTTAGAATAATTCAAGGAAGTTGTGTATTGTGCGCAGTTGCATATTGACCCACCCTGAGTTGGTGGTTTTTTTTTTTTTTTTGCTTTTGTTCTACCCTGTGCTCGGTGGTTTTTGTGCTTTGCTTTGGTTTCGTTTTAGTAATGAGATTAGTTATTATGCTAAAACAAATCTATATATATATATATATATATATATTAGTAAACATAATTAGAAAAGAGCACTACAATACGAGGAACCACAAGCACCATTAAAAGTGTGGTTTTTCAGTTTTCTGAGTTATTCATTTCTTTAATTCTAAATAAAGGAAAGATAAAAGAGAAAATGTCATTTTTGGCATCCGAATTATGTGTAAATTATCATTTCGAGTTTTTAAATTAAAATTAATTTATGAGAGTTAATAAAAAAATTTGAATGAATATTATAATAATAAAATAATTTAATTTTAAAATATATAATATTTTTTATTTTTTAATTAAGCTAAAATTTTAAAATGAAACTCAACACGCCAGTTTGGGACTAGTAGACCTAAATAGAAAATAAGTTTTTTTTCACGGCTGGCCGACATCCGGATCTTAAAAAACAATTAGAATTCACTTCTGCGAGTCGTTTTTTCTCTATCCCAGCAGCGTTTCTCCCTCCCCCATATTTGCCGCACGGCCGGAATCCGCCCCTCGGAGTTTCTTCGTCAAAATCCCCGCATCTGCATAGGTAACTTCTCTATCCTAATTCTCTCTCTATCTCGCTCTCTGTCGTTCTCTCTCGCGATTTCACTCTCCAACTTGTTTTTTTCTCTCTTTCGTTCTGTCTCTGTAATTCACAGTTTTCCCTTTTAATTTTTGTACATTGAAGCTCTAAGGTAAATTTCCTATATTCCAGCTTTACATTTCCTGATTTTGGTTTAGAATTGAGCAGACGATTAGGATGGAAGTAGTTCAAGGGAAAATAAATAAAAAGGGGCCGGTTGTTGGCAAAGCTTTAGAATTTAGAAACTTTTTATTTGTGTGTTTGGTGTATAGATATGGGATTATATCACTCCACTTTTGTTAATCTATGTATAGAAGTCTCTGTATGGGTATATTCAATTTTGAATTTAAATGGGGTTCAAGTATCTTTTCTTCAGAGTTTAATTTGTGACTTATTCTCTATTTTCACTTACCTGATCAAATCAAATTTAGTTAATCTTTTGGTTTGAAATAGGATATGAATATATTTGAAGCCTTTGTACTGAGAACTCAATATTCTAACTGAAATATGGCTTGAAAGAACTTGATTTGCTATGCTGCTAATCTATATTGTAAATTTCTATTCTATTTGACAGTGTGGTAAATTGTCTTTTAGTATTTCTGTATGATCAGTTTGTATACGTTGATTTCTTTTTGAGATGGACTACATTTATGGAGGAATATGTTGTGGATTGTGTTTTCAAAGTTTTTCATTCTGTTCTCTAATTGAAATGACTAAAAAGAATCTGATGGCTGTGGCTATGATGTGGATTAAAGTGAGGAATGGTTATGAAAAACAAAAATCTGCATGTTTTATCTGATCAAACTCTCGTAATTAGCTTATTGTTAAAGCGGAGTAACTTCTGCATCAGGTAACTCCGGATGGAAGCACAAAAAAGTAAATCTGAAAAGCAGCCGTCACCTGCTGCTACAACCCCACCCATCCCCTCATGTCGAAAGAAGAAGAATGAGGAAGGCACTTTTTTGGAGGATTTGAAGGATCATATGGATGAGTTCGTCCATGCATCTATGGATGAACACCAAAGTTGCTTCAAGAAGACCATACAGAAGGTTACTTCTTTCTTTCAACTGTGTTCTTTTCTTGCTTCCACAAATTTATTTATTTTTCATTGTCTTACCAATTTCTACTTGTTGCTAATTATGTAATTCAAATTCATTCCAGATGTTCGGAATGTCAAAGATTGTTGCAGAAAGGAGTTCTGAAACTCAGGGAGTTGAAAGCTCTCTGCCCCTCCGAACAATAGTGTCAGAGTAGAATGTGTCCTGCTGCGAAAGCTTGATTTCTAGTTGGACCATGGTGTTCTCAATAATAGTATGAATTTTAACTCCGTGCAGTTTCAACACCGGAGTTAAACTCCAAACACAGAAAAACTCTCATTTCAAACTCCAAACACACAGATAATTTTGTCCAAGTACTAAAAAACCAAAGAAAAACGGTTGGACCCTCTGCATCGATTGAGATGCAGTTGAAAAAAATATTAAGCATATATAAGATAAAGAAGTAATCATGGATGTTCAACCACATGACAAAGGGAATCTTATTTTTTCGTTAAAAGATTTCAAGATTGAAGATAGAGTACATAAAAATGGTATTAAAAATAGAGAATAAATGTCTCAATATACGATATATCCAAAGGTCAAAATATGTTGGCAATAGTCAGTAGGGGCGTGATCCAACCTGATATAAATATCTCTAGTTGTCATTTGTAGCCTGCGTAAATATATAATTAGCAAGGGAAAGTGATGGAAACCGTGGCGGAACTGTGAATCAAGTTAAGGGGGCAAATTCCTACGGCGAAATGATAATTTTTTTCCTACGTAATACAAAAAATGTCTTAGAGTTAAAATATCAATATAATCTCTTTCCTAATGTCAAATGTTTGCTAGTGGCGGAGCTAAGAATTTATCTTTGGGGGAGGGGCCAAAATAATATTATGATATTTATATTTATATTTATATTATCTTATATGCTTTACTATACATAAAATACGAAAAAGTTTTGCATAAATACAATTCAAATTATGAAAAATATTCTCAAAGATTTTTCTTAAATTAAGAATATATAGCACAAGTTTATATTAGTTACAATTTGGGTATGCTATAAAGATACTGTAGAGATAATACAAAAGTAGATATAAATAAAAAAGGTTTAAAAATATTACAAGAGGAGAAAACACTCATATTCTCTATTTTTTAAAACAAATATATTTTTACTATTCAAAGGTTTGAGTTTTAAGAAAAATTCTAGAATTTTGAAGATTTAAGTTGATAGGACTATTCAAAAGTCCTATCAAATGTGTTTTAAAATTTTTTCCCAAACTAAAAGTGATAGGATATTATTAAATATTCAAGGCCAATTTTTTTTAAAATCCTTAAGAGGCTAAAAAATAGTTTGAGGGGACATTTTTAAAAAATTTAGGGAGCCAAAAAAACATTTTGTCAATTATAAACGAATGACTGAGAGAGTGTAAAGTGAAAAGGTATTGTGAGTGGGTGAATTATACTATTTTATGTGAGTGCAGAAGAAAGTAGAGTCTCCCCGACAGTTATTAGATGAAAAAAGGCTATCGCAAATAGTCCTGGAAAACCAGATTCCAAGATATGTATACCTTTGGTATTATGAAAACCAGATTCCATTTGGCCTAATGGGTGGCGGCCGCCCTGGTTCGCTACACCCTGCTTCCGCCCCTGGACGGAAAGATGGGTAATTATGATAAGAAACTCAATTCTTCGTGATTTTGTCTTCTATCTTCCTCACAAATGCATGCACTTACTTGTACTGAAGAGTATAAGGTAGTGTTGGTATAACTTTTCTTCTTCTTCTTTTCTTGGCAAGATGAACTAAACCAACTAGGAAACTACTTATGTGTTCAAAGCAAGCACTAATAGATGCGCATGATAAAAGACACAAAAAACTGCCTAAAAGCAGCTCACTTAGCAATGATATACCACATTCTCATCCAACAGTCGTCCCAGAATAGATGAATGCTCCAAAACTAATCGACTAGATCCTGGCAGTTAGTTTCAAAATCAATAGCGGACCAAGCACAATCCATCGCAATATTGGTAGCAGTTACAAGTACCAAAGCTTCTCCAAAAAGAGAATTGATTCTGAAAAATCGCTCCATGTACACATGTCAAAGGGTGCCTCCCAAGTCTGTAAAAGAGATAGCTAGGACAACCATCTTGTTCTGAATAACGACACAGAGAGATTGTTCAGCAAAGGAGGGAGTCAGCTTAATGGATCATATCAGACTTTTTGGAAGGATCTAAGAAAACTACAAGTCCATGGAAGACTCATTTGGAAACTGGCTTGTGATCTCCTTCCTACGAAAAATAAAATTGCAACACAAATTGGATTGAGTTGGAGAATCGGGAGCCTTGTTCTTTATGCCAGTCTGCCACTGAGACCGAGTGACATATGATCTTGGAGTACTTCTCCCAAGTGATTTGGCTAGTAGCCCTTGGCCAAATGAATATTTTTACATTGGGTACATATCTCTGGTTGAGTGTATTACCCTTATTCTTCATCCGAGGAGATTGAAAGTGCCATTAGAGGAGGTTCATCGCTTTCAAATTTATGCAGACAGCACCATTGACTCAATTTGGTTCCATCGAAACTTGGCGGCTCATGGAATACCATTTAAGGATCCTCAAGCTTTAGCTATGGAAATACAACGAGTATGGTGTCAACACTGAGAGGCGTGGAAATGGAATAAGTAATAACCCCTTAACTAGATCTGGAGTATTCCACCTCCACAATTCATTAAAATTAATGTTGATGCTGGAGCAGCAGCTATCTTGAGGGATTATCAAGGGGTGTTCCGTGGCGCTTCAGCAATAAAAATGGAAAAGATGACAATGCTGTAGGCAGAAGCTAAAGCAGCAAAATTGGGGATTCTGGAAGCAGAAGTGTGTGAAAGTTTAATTGACATTGTTGTGCAAACCATATAGGGTTAGTTTAATTTTCCTGAGTGTTTCTAGAAGAGCTTGTTGCAAATTGAATATTGGTGGAGTCTACGGTATTTCTCCATTCACAAGTTAATAGAATGTTGTTTTGCCTTACAAACTTTTGACCTTTATGCCTTTATCCCTTTAAAGGCATACCAGAAATGCTACGTGAGTGATATTCATTGAAAATGGATTTTTTAGAGAAAAAATGTAGAGTGCCCAACTTGTGAGTTTCAAGAATCTCTTGGAGATGCGATCATATTTTCTTTGAGAGATCTTTATGGATTTAGCTAAAAGATTACATTCAATCTGAGAATCCTTATGTTGAGATCACCACTAAAGTCCTTTATGAAAGCAAGACTTCCAGACGTTGTTGGAAGTGTTGACAGAGACTGGAGTTCTAGCTCTTGAAGTTGTTGGTTGCATGAGTTAATGCGTGAAGATCAGTGTGGTTGCGGTTTAGTGATTGATTCATCTTTCAAACTTGTCTAGAGGTTCTGAGGTTGCTGCAAGTTGCAGATCCAAGTAAGTCACTTAGGAAAAGTTCAAAGGGGATATGATTAGCTTGGGATAGTCTAATCTTCATAGATCACTTT